>JABUQX010073420.1:0-44400 GCA_015478945.1 Trachelipus rathkii
AACAATTGTTCAATTTAAATTCATAAGCACTTAAAAAAACTTTTTTGGCCACTCGCGCAGTCTTTTTTTTAAGAGAAAAATATAAAAACTGTACATCTAATAAACATGTAATATTTCTTAAGATTGTTTTCCTAAAAAATATTCTAGTTTAATAAAGTTGAACACACAAAAATTTTTTTTATTATAGTTTAGGCATTCAAAATAAATTAAACATATTGTATACATTTAAATCTTTAATTTGCTCTGTAAAAATTATTTTTCATTCTTCTCCAAATTGAGTTGAATAAAATTTTATGTAATTCCACAAAAAATCCATTACCATTATAAATTAAAATCATTTACTTCGGAACCACACAATACCAGATTGACCAATCCTTCATTAACACGTATCAAAACCACCATTCTCTTTCCATTGCTCTCCCTTAACCAAACTATCAATAGAATATTTGCAAACTGATTAGACTACAATATATTACATCGTACTTCAAGAAATGATTCCATTACAGTTTATTCGGACTATAAAAAAAAAATGATAAATAGGATATTTATAAGCACAAAAATCTCTATTATCATATGTTTTTGTTAAATTAAACCCTTCAACTCTAGTATTTATATGCACTACCTGCAAACGTTCCAATGTACGCAATCACATCATACTACTTGATCCGAAGATCAATCCTGCACTTCACTACATTTCGCACCTCATCGCAATTCACTTCTACAGTTAAACCATCGCCATGAGTGTTAAGCATTTTTTCCTAGGGAGAGAACCGTATATCACTGCCATTTACTAATGCCAAGTATAGATTGAATAAAAAAGTTGCCAATAATAATTTTTTATCTTTTATAAAATAACTAATTTAAACCTCGGCATCAATTTATTCTTCCCCATTTTTTTCACCAAAATTTTCTTAACTCGGCAAATCTGGCAATCACGTTTACAGCTAATTCCATGCGCTGGTTGCTGTCCATGTTTTAAAGGGTGAATATTTAGTATTGTGTTCAAAAGTGTGTGTGTGTCTGTGATATCTTGATGTGGTTAGATTTTTTCTGTTTTAATTAATATTTTTTTTAATTAGTTGTTCATTTCTACATATTTGAGTAAATTTTAAAAATTAAATAATAATTTCTTTATTTTCTGTAGTAAAACTTATAATATGGCTAGGCCCATGGAGGTCTACACAGATAATCTCAACTTGATAAGAAATCAACAGATAGTTGAAATGCACATTAGTTTTGTTTGTTCTCGTTCATTATTATTATTATTTATATGGTTTTTGAAATGCATGTTTTATCACTGATTCTCAATTTCGTTATGATAAGGCCTTTCTTGTGTTTTGAAACCTAGCCGTCTCATGGATGTTTACTTCTAGCCTACTTTTTGTTTTTAAATTTCCACATGATTTTAAAATTATCTCCCTATTTTCATTTTTACATTTTATTTCCTAAATCTCAGTCATTATTATTAAATCCTATTTATACACGGTTAACACGCATAAACAAGTTTATTTTTATGGAACAGGAATTAAAATTCAGTGTGTAGTATGTATTTTTTTTTTATAAACTTTCTGAATGGTCATTGTATATCCAATTTAACAAACTTTTAGCCTGTTTTAATTTGAAAAACAGGTCGCATACAAAAACTGTGGTCTATTTTAATTTTTAGTAGTCACTTTGTAATCAATTTCTATTGTCCTGTACTATATATTTATTATGAAGTGCTATATATTTTTAACATTTTAAGTTTCATATTTTAAAGAATTAGAATAAAAGGCATGGTTCATGGATAACCCGTTAAAATATCTTTATAATAATTAAGTTTTACTTCGTTTCAAGCTATATAACTAGCAGCTATGTATTAGATTTATTATTAATGATATAAATAATTGTTTTTGTTTAATTTCTTAGATTTATTTAAACTAGTGCATTTTAATTTTAGTCGGGATATATTCTCACAATACTAAAGCCAATCACACTTATTCTCCCTGGACCTACCTTAATTATCACACAGCACTCTCATAAGATTTCAACATTTAATATATTTATAGTTTCATTGTTATTATTATCTTTGATTAGTAATCTACATCGCTATAATACATACTTAGACTGCAACATACAAACTTTATCTTTGTTTAGTGAACTCTTGGAAAGAAGAGGTCACAGATACACTTTGATCTATTGTGCTTTTGCCGGTTTCATATTTGTGTGACGTATTATTAACTTCATTTATTATTTTATATATTAAATCATCCACTTCATTACGCGTTTGGTAAATTTTTGTTTTAATTTTATTGCTTAAATTAGATATAAGAAGCCTTATTGCTGAAATTCAGTCTCGCAAAAAGGGAACTATTTAAATAAATAAAACTACAAATAATAATGCTTTCTAGCTTCAATATAGATTGTAAAAGACAGCTGAGTAGGCTTTAACATAAAAGTTTCAACCCATATACCTGTTATTAATCATCAAAGTTCATCATAAATATTTGTTTTTACTATTGGTTGGGTTTAATTAACATTATTGATAAACTGGCAATAGAGATATAAATTATTACCATTTTTTTTTTTTAACTATTTGCATGGTTTCTAATTTATAAATTTTTAAATGGCGGCATAATTGATATTTAGAAAATTACCCAATTGGGGGTGTTATCCGACATTTATTTTATATGTACGAGTTTCTATATATAAAGCTTTGAATAACAGCAGGAGTATTTTTTTTTTAAAACTTCTTCGACAAAACTCTCAGTTTGTCCGTTTTCTGAAATCATTCACTATACACTCTCAACTTTATTTAAATTAAGCTCGCTGATTGAAAATATTTGAAACACCCTTTTTAATTCAGCAAAATGTACAGGTATCTTTAGTCGTGTGTGGTTGGTGTACCTATTGATAAATTGCGTCTAATTGTACAGCATTTTAATTATTATGTATAAAGTGTATTGTAATTTAATATCGATCTGAAAAAAATGTTTCCAATTTAATTTTTAGCCATTTACAATTTTTTTTGTTTAAATATTCAGTTTTAATGGATGATGTTCAGGATAAACTAGTTAAACTTTACATATCGTTCATATGAATAGTACATCATCAGTATTTTAAATCTATTATTATATATTGAATGATTTATGCGCCATCTTATATGTATGTAATCAGTTAGATTTTAGACGTCAATAATATTGTAATTCATTTTGGTCAACATATGTGTATTATTTTTTATATTTTATTATTATTATATTTTTTTTATTTATTTTTAATTATTATTATATTATTTATTATTATTATTATTATTATTATTATTTCTTTTTATTATTATATTATTATTTATATATTATTATTATATTATTAGTTATTAGCTCCATTTAGAGCCTAAAAATCAGGATTTACGGAGTTCATTTTTTTTCCACTCAATTCATGCCTTCCTCACTCACTCACTCCTCATGCTCTATGTATCACTCAATCATGTTTCCTACTTTTCTCCAACCATACTCCATTTCCTTTACTCTCGTCACTCGGTATTCATCATACTATTGCTCAATGCGCACTCTCTCTTTCGCCTATCCTTTGTCTATATTCTCCCCTTCTTTATCCTTCATCATCTTCTCTCTTATATCTCATGCTCAATCGCTGCACTCTCTCTCATTCCCTCTTTCTTATTTATTCATCATTTTATCCTCTCTCACATTCATGCCTTTCCTCAATCTTCTCTTTGCCCATTTGCTAAACTTCTCCCTCTTTTCGGATCCTCTCCCTCTTTCAGGTCCTGCTCGCCTCTACTCCAACTTACCATTCTTCTCTCTCTCTCTCTCTCTCTCTCTCTCTCCTCTCTCTCTCTCTCTCTCTATCTCTCTCGTTATATATATGAGAAAGGCTTGGAAATGTTCAAATTAATCACAAATATTGTAACTGGTTAAGTAAAATTAAATATAAGTAATTTTCCGGCGAAATCTGAAGCTGGACAAGAATGATCCTAGTAACTAAGCAATATCCGAGGTTGTACAATGTCACATTGGTCTATAACTTATTTTGCATTTACAAAAACATCAGTCAGAGGGTTTAAACCTGTAAATGGAAAGAGAACAGTTGTATTTTTACTTTTCCTAAATATAGATTACTCTGTGATAAATTTAGTTTTTACATAATTTTTTTTAAAATTTTGTTAACCAAAAAATTAGTACATATGATGTGTAAAGGATTTTTTTATTTTATAATTATCCTGGTTATTTTCGTCTTTCTTAACTAGCCAAAATCATCATGTATCAGTTATTTAGAAGACAGTTTATTTATTTTTATTATAATTATTATATAATAATATACTTTTAGTTGTAAAGTTATCGGCTTTAAAAAAGAAATGGCTATGTTCAATTGAGTTAAATTTATTTATTTTTATGCAACTGTCTTTTATGTTATTAAGATTTAGTATAATGTTTTTTGAATTTTGAAAAGGTTTAAAAACTTATTTTACAAAATAGTATTGTTTTAAACAAAAAGGGATGGGAGAGTCGTTGGTTGGGAAGGGAATTGATGCTAATTTGCCTTAAATTGATTTATTGATAACTCACTGCATTTAAAATAATTTCAAGTATTAATGAAGTTAACACATTTTGGTACAATTATTATTTGGTATATTTTTTATTCTCGTCATTTTTTTTAAAAATTAATTTCATTAGTTGCAATTCTTTCATGAGTAAACACTTTCATAGGCAAACTTTTTAACGCAGACCACATTCCGTCGAATTTCATATTGAAGATGTAATAACTTAAAAATTTTAATTTAATAAACTAAGTTGCGTTTGAGTGATATCTCAAATTATTTTATTTTAAATGGTCGAATTTTGCTTTGATGTTTCACTTATTGATAACTGTATATGAATTCTTGTGTATATTTTTTGTGTAGAACGTTAGAATCTGTTGTTAAGAGGTTAATATACAACTTTATATTTAAACTTTTCATATATAAAATGTCCGTACAGCTAACGATATTTAAATCAAATTTGTACTTTATTTTAATTTAATTAGAAAACTTGTTAGAAAGTATATAATGATAATGTTAATAGGTAGCTTACTCGGAAATTTTATTTTTTTATGGTATTTTTTTTCCTCTTTAATTTGTAATGCAAATTTAACTTCTCGATAAAGAAAACTATTGCAATAATTTTGTAAACTATTTAATTTTTTTATTTTTCCAAGTATATTTATTTAATTTCTTTTTAATTTACCCTCAGGCACTTGGTGTTGTATATAAAATTTGGAAATCTTCTGAAATAAAAATTGATTCGCAGTCAAGGCTTTTACTTATCCAATCCCCCCCACAATGCGAAATAAGCGGGGAATATATATATATATATATATTATATATATAAATTTTATATATATATATATATATAGTATTATATAGTATAATATATATATATAGTAATTATTAGTATATATATATATAATTTATATATTTAACTTTCTTAGACAGTTACACTTGAAGGTTGGGAATCGGGGTTATGGAATTTCCGTTTATTTCTTTATTAAGAACGATTACGTTTTCAACACCCAGGGCATTAATAAAGCCGGAACAAAATGCTCCTATTATACTAAACTGAAAGTAGATCATGGTTTCGTTCATAATGCGGGCATTGCCAACAATTATTTTACATAAAAATAATTATGTTTAAAACATATAGTTAATGACTCTATAAAAACTTATTCATTTATTCTTTACTTGATAATATAATACAATATAATTTAATATATATAATTTATGAATTATTTTAAAGTATAATATAACATGCATTTACCATGGTATGTGTTAATATATCATTAATACGCTTTTTATGATTTTAGCAAAACTGGAAATTATTAAAGATTACCTAATGTTGGATTATAAATTTAAAGAGGGTTTACCCTTCCACTCGTACTACTTTATAATTAAAGCTCGCTACAATGATGAGCTGTTGATACATCAAAGCATGAATGATACCGTATATCTTGCAATATAATGCATTTATTTCACCAGAGGCATGTGCATAAATCTTGTATCAGAAAAAAAGAACAACAAAAACTATATATATATATAATATATAAAATATATATATATGTTATATATAGAATATGTAATATATATTATAATATTATATATATATAGTATATTATTATTATATATATATATACTTTATATATAGTATTAGCATTATGCACAATTTTCACTCTTTAAATAAAATTTGAGTTCTTTTACATAGTTTTTCACTTAATTACTTTAGTATCTCTGGACGTGCGATCGAAACTCTTGATGTTTGCAGTGATAAATGCCGGATGGTTTGGGCGCTCTTGCAAGGCAAGTGCTTTTATCTTGTTTCGAGTTAGTCTTCCGTGTTGGGCCGAATCATTACCAAAAGGAAATGAAAATTGAAGTGGTAGAGATTGATAATAATCATAGGAATGTTTTGTTGTTGTTGCTTGATCATTCGTCTTATAATGTATTTTATGTTTTCAAAGACATTTTAAAAATGATTTGATTTACATTAATATAGTATACTTTTATATATATATATATTATAATTAATATAATAATATATATATATATTTATATAATATAGATATATATATCATTATATATTTATATATAGAAATATATTATATAATTATTATATATATATATAATATTATATATAATATTATAGTATATATAATTACTATATATTAATATATATATATTATAGATAAATATATATTATATTATATATTTATTATATTAGTATATAGTAATATATATTATTATATTAATATATTATATATATATATATACCGTATTATATAATATATATATATATAATATATATATAATATATATATAATAGTATATTATATATATTAATATATATATATTATATAAATAATATATTATAATATAATATACTATATGAAATAATTATAGTAATTACTATTATATATATAGATATTTATATATAGATTAGTTATAAATAGATCACTATATACGGTATATTTATCAGAATATATTAAATTATATATATATATATATATATATATATAGTAATTATATATTATAATTATATATATTTATATATATATAATATAATACCAGAATATAATATATATAGTTATATATTTATACTATATATATATATATATATAATTGATAGAATATATATATTATATATTATATATATCGTATATATAATATATATATATATTCTAATATATATACCGTTTATAATATTTTATATATATTATATATTTATATATTAAATATATATATAGTATTATCTATATATATATAGTATCATATATATATATTATATTATATTTAAATATTTATATATATATATATATATACTATATATTATATATATTTATAGATATTTTAATAATATATATAGTATAGTATATATAATTTATATATATAATATATATATATATTATTAATATTAATAATATTATATAATATATAAATAATATAATATATATTATATATATTATATATATCTATATAGTATATATAAAATATAATTAATATTATATTTAATATATATCTAATATTAATATTATATTATAATATAATATATATATTTAAATATAATTATATATATTTAATATATCATACTTATTTATTATTTTATATGTTATATATAATATATATATTATAATAATTTAGGATATCGAGTACTGGTTTATGTTTATTAATAATCATAATAATAATTATTATATCATTTAAATTTAAATATTAAATTTATTTAAATATATATATATATATATATATGATATATAGTATATTATATATTATATATATATAATATATACCGTAATATATAGTTAATATATATAATATTATTTATTATATATACTATATATTATATTATATTATATATTTAGTTATTAAATATATAACATTATATAATATACGTATATATATATTATTATTATTATATATATATATATATATATATACTATTATATAATATATATATTAATAAAGAATAGGTTATATATATATATAGTAATATATATATAATATATTATATATATTATAATATTATTAATAATATATATGTATATTATATATTATATATATATTATTAAAATATATAAATTAATATTATATATATATATATATGAATATTAATATTATATCTATATTATATATATATTATTAATATATTATATACTATATATATATATATATATTATATTATATATATATATTTATATATATATATAGTATATATATATGTATATAGATATATTATATTATATTTATATATATATTTTATATTTTATATATAATAAGTATATATTATAGTATTCAAAGAGAGAAGTGATTTACAATATCGAAGGATGTGTTGTTGCTTGATCATCTTCTAGAAGTACTTGTTTTGTTCATAAGACGATTTCAAATCAATTATTTGACATTAGTAATATATTATATGATATAATATATATATATGATATAGTTATTGATAATATATATAATATATTATATATATTGTATTTATGATATATATTATTTATACTAAATATATATATTTATATATATAAATATAATTATATGTATATATTATAATAATATATTATATTATTATATATTAAATATATATATTAGTATATTATTATTATATATATATATATTATATATATATATGTATTTAACGATATAGTATATTAATAATATATATATATCTATATATAATTATTATATAGTATATTTATTTTATTATATATATTATATATATAATATATATTATATATTATTATTATATATATATATTTCATTATACTTATTTATATTATAATATATATTATATATCAATATATATATTAATATATTATATATATTATATAGTATTATTTATTATATTATATATATATATATATTTTTACAGTCAATTGAATATATATATCTATATTAATATATAATAATATAATATATATATACTATATATATATATATAAGATATATATAATATATAATCTACCTCCGCCCTCGACCTTCCCGCTAAGCGTCATACTTTACACTCATATATTTAATAAAGCACATCACTTACTTATATAAACTCTTTTACTTCCATAATGCGACTAATTATCTATATATATACATATATCTACACATCATAATATATATAAACTATATTATCAATATACCGAGTCATACAACAGAACAAAAATACTTATATAATACATAAAGTAACATTAGAATATATACTAATTTATTATAAAAGAACAAATACTTAATATATTATTATATACTACTATATAATCACTGTTATAATATATCACTTATACTATGTACAATAACCGTATAGTACTTAAATATTACTTATATATATAATATCTTATATTATCTTATATAATATTTCCTATAATTCTACTTTACATAAATGATAGTACTTATACTACAATACTATAGTACTATATACCCTAGTACTAAAGACTATAGCACTACTTATAGTACTTCATATTACGTATAACTACAGTGCTCAGTCTCTAAAAACATGACACCTTATCTCATATTTAACACGATATATATATTATATTCATAATCATATCATTAAAGTCTAAACAAGTATATTATATATATATATATATAAAAACCCAAGTAACTCCGCTAAACTATTACGCGTACTTAAACTTGTACCTCATACTATATAATTCACCTTGCATATATTAATATATATATATAAAAATAATATCTTTCAAACAGACTAATGATCACATAATAACAAATATCTCCCATATTCTATATATAAGCTAACTACTTCATTCAACAATTAGAGGACACAATCCACAGATCAACAGCAAGGCCGTCCCCAGAAAGATAAATCCTTAACGCCCTAATCAATTATATATTACCCCACACATTAATATATAGTTAGATAATAAAGACAAAGTTATAAATCTACCTCCTCACCAAATTGCTAATATTATAATTCTTTATATTACCATATATATTATATATATATATATTATTTATTCATACATTATTATATATATATATATATTATATATAATTATTATTATATATAGTACATTTAATATATACTACTATATATAATAATAATAATATATATACTGCTTTAAGATAAAGATAGATATCTTAAACATATCTAAAACGTACTATATATTTATAACTTAAAATACTATAATACTAGTTGTAGAAAAGAATATTCTACAATATCCCAATTTTTATATAGTATATTATATATATATTATAAATATATATCCACTACTCTATATAAACACAGATACCCGAACATGCACAAAGAATAACCTTAACTCATGTCATTTATATGATACACATCTACGATCACGAACAACATATATAAAAAACTAATCAACAAATCAAATAACACCAGGACAACTAACCGATATTCATCCCCAAATATTAATATACAGTAGTAACACCTATATGTCACCTATAAGCGCCTATACTCGAATTATATAGTATACATCTATATATAAGTATAACCCTTTTCACGCCTAATTGAAATCTTATAACACATCCACTAAATATTACCAAATTTGAAAAAAGCTAACCACTTTCACAACTGCCTTTCCTTCGTATCAAACTTCACGCCACTTTCGAACAACCTCAAAGATACGAATATGTCATTCAAATTATAAACACTCATATCAATCTATTTCCATTATAGTCAACTATTATCTACTCACACAGAATTTCTATCTTTCTACGAACCGTAATTATTATATATAATATAGTAATATGTATATACAATAATTACCGCCCTACCACTCGTAATTAAAATCACTTTCTGAGAGTTCATTATTTACAAATATACACGCCTCATCCAATCAACTTATCTAATTCGTAAGTCTATAATTAGCTACACAGATATATCATATTACATTAACACTACACCACAGTAAACAACTGTTCAAAAATACTAGTGAAACACTATATTTACTCTACGTATCAGAAATGCACCACAAATAAGCTACAACCATTGGCTACAACTATTTATCGACCTATCTACTACCCACTATATAGCCGCCCATAATTATAATCTATGATCATTGAATCTATCTTTCCTCCAAATCCATTCTCATATATTATATGCGAAATTCTGGAATATAACATCCAGTCCGGAACCATCGCACTACTATTCAACAGCTAAGGACACCGTCCACACCACGAAATCGCACCAACATACTACTCTAAGCACCACAACTTTATAAATGTACTGACGCAGCGTAATAATCAATATAATATAGTGATATACATATACATCATATAATCTATAACCAACCTAATAAATATTATAGCATATATTATATATTATATATAAATATATAGCATTATTATATATACACATATACGAGATAATTTCACTTATATACTTATATAATTATATATATATATAATAATTATATATATATACTATATATTATATATAATATATATATATCTATACTAATACATATTATATAATTATATAGTATACATTATAATACCTATTATATAAGATCCTATCACTCATGATAATCAGCAACACAGACCATTCTACCGGTACTTTATATACTAGTTCATAATATCTACTACTTGTAAACGTATCGTATATTCATACTATATTGCACGGCAGACATCAACATCTAAAAGAAACAAAGCTAGAGAGCAGCTGAAAATGATATATCTAAGGTACGACATTCTACTATATATATTAATTATATAATATATATATATTATATATATATAGTTATATTATTATATATATATATATTATATATATATATTATATAACGTTATCTATATTAAAATTATATTTTTACATAAAGTATACTTATAAATATTAAAACATTCATATCAAATATATTTACATATATAGATATTATTAATAAATGATATTTAAGCATATATATATATATAGAAATATATATATATATATATATATATAATATATAAGAATATATATATATTATATATATTATTTATAATATAATATATATATTATAATTAATTAGTATATTATATATATATATAGATTATAATTTATATATTATATATTATATTAATATATATTTGATATATAATATAATATTAAATTTTATTATATTATTTAAGATATTTAATATATATTATAGATATATATATACATATTATATAAGGTCATATTTAATTCATATATTATTAGTGTATGTATTTTGAATATGATTCATATTATATACGGTAATATTATAACCGATATATAATATATATATTTATATTATAATATATGATATTATATTACTATATTATATATATTATATTATAAGTATATTTTTGTATAACTTAGATATTATATAAAGTACTATATATATATTAATAATATATATATATATATTATTATATATTATATTATATATCTATATAATATAATATATATTATTATACTATATATATAATAATATATATATAGTTATATAATATTATATATATAATATATAAAAATAAAAATATATATATATAATATATTATATATTATATAATATAATATATATATATATATAGTATATATAGCTTAGAATATATATATATAGATATAATATGTATATATATTATATTTATATATATATATATAATATATTATATGATATTATATATATAGTATATATATTATATATATATATATTATATACCGGTATATATATATAGTTAACTAATTATTTATAATATAATATATATATATTATATATAAATTATATTTACATATTATAGTATATTATTATATATTAATATCTATATATATATATATATATAATATTTATTATATAAATATATATATATATATATAATATATTATATATATTTATATAATATATAATTTTATATTATATATATATATATATATTATATTAGTAATATATATATATACTAATATATTATATATTATGTCAGAATTCATTTTTAGAAATGTCTTTGAAACATACAAAGTACGTTTTATGACGATTGTATCAACGCACAACACATCCTTCTATATTAGTATCTCTCGCTTTAATAAAATATATATAATATATATTATATATTTACGTATATATATATATATATATATATATATATATATATATATATATAGTATATTAATATTAATATATATATATTATATATAAATATAATTATATTATATTATATATATTATATTATATATATAATATATATTATACTATATAATAATATATATATAGTATATTATATATTACTTATAATATAAATATTATTAATATATATATATTAGATAGATATATATATATATATATATAATATTATATATAATATTATTATATATATATATATATTATATATTATATATATATATATATATATATATTTTATAATATATATATATATATATATATATTATAGTATTATATTATATAATAGGATATAATAGTTATATAATATATATATATATTATATATACGATAAATAATATATATATAATATCTATTATATATATATATATATATTATATATAAAATTAATAATAAATAATATATATAATTATATATTATACTATATTATACCATTATATATATTAATATTATATAGTATATATATTAGTATATATATATATCTATATATATATTATATATATAATTATTTATATTTAGTATATATATATATATATATATAATATTATTAATATTATAATTATATTATATATATATATATATAGTATATATACTATAATAATATATATATATAAATATGTATTATAATATGTATATAATATATATATTTATATTATATATATACTTATATATATATATATATTATATATTTATATATATATATATATATATTTATTATATACTTATATATATATTAATATTATATATATATAGATACGTATATATATATATATTATATATATATAGTATAATATATATATTATAATATATTATATTTTTTAAATATATATATTATATATATATATAATTTATAAATATATATATATAGATATATATATATATATATATATATATATATATTATATATATTATTTATTATAAATATTGAATATTATATTATAATTATATTTATATATATATAAATATAATATATATATAGTATATATATATATAGTATATATATATATAATATTATTATACCGTATATATATTATATAGTTATTATATACTATATATATATTTATTATATATTATAATAAAATATAGTTATATACTATATATATATTATATTATATAAATATATATATTATATTTATAATATTACTGTTATATATATATTATATGATTATATATATATATTACTATATATATATACATATAATATATACGTATATAATATTATATATATATATATAATAAGAATATACTATATATAACATAATACCGGTATAATATATTTATATAATTATATATTATTTATATTTTTATATATTATTATATATAATATAAGTATATATATATACCCGGTATATATATATAATATATATATATATATATTAATATATTTAATTATATAATGTATAATATTATTAATATATATATAATTATAATATCTATTATTATTTATAAAATTAGTAAAATTCTGAACACTTATACCTTAGATCTATACTTAGGGTATATATATAAGATATTATTATATGGAAATTATTAATAAATTATCTATAAACAGTTATTTACATTTAAATAAATACTGGTTAAATAAAATATAGATGGATAAATATTCCATAAGTATTTATATAAGATCTTCAAAATTTCCCCTTAAACTTATTTTGATAAATACTTCAATATATTTTATATTTTATAAAGATATTGTATGTTATTATTTTAACATACTACCGGATTATATATAGTATTTTTTAGATTATATTATTTATTTTGTTATATAAATAATTATTATAAGTAGTATAATTTTTAATTATCTTATTATTTTAATACTATTTATACAATAAATAATAATATGCGTAATATTATATTTGAAATAGGTATATATAATATATATGTTACTATTTAGTATATTCTTGTGTGTGATTTCATAGGTTAATATCTCATACATATATTTATAAATATTATATAGTAATATATATAATTACCATTATATTACTGGTTATTTATTTATTGTAAGAATTTCATTTTTATAAGAATATCGTCTTTATAACAATTATCAATTGTTGTAGATATTTGGTGATACTAGACTATTGATTCTCAAAATTCTTTTATATATGACTATAAATTCTTTTCATATTAAGTAAATTCTCACCTTTTTGTCTCTATATTAATCAAATTCCTTCTTATGTGTAAGAGTTTCGCCCAAGTCGTACGAAGATGCTCTAATTGCCGATAAAGTATACACAAAGAACACATATGCATCTTTTCTAAAGAGACTCCCATACTCACTGCTATTATTTGCATACGATCAAGAACGTTACATGTTCTGATTATTATATCAGTAGTATTAACGAAGTGACTTTGGGACTCGAGAACGTAATTTATCAAGTAAATCTATGTTTATAAGTTTCCTGGGCAGTGAATTATTTTTAATATCTCTTACTTTATAAGCAAATATATATAACTTTATTATATATAATATATAATATTTACTTTTTTTAAAATTTATTATAAAAATATATAATATTTTTTATATTATTTTCTAGTATATATACCTTAATATATATATTTCATTTTTATAAAATATCACTATACAACTTTATATAGCGTTAGTAATGGGATAAATATTTAAAAATTAAAATTAATGGGATAATCTTATGTATTGTCACCCGTATCATTATTTACCCTACTACCAAAGGACGTTTACTATATCAACTTCCTCTACACACTACTTTTCACATAAGCAGACTATATACACGCGTGTGGGATTGTACATGTGTACAGTAATACCACTATTTTAATTACTTTCTGTGCAAGGATCTTACATGAGTTATATTGTCTCTTATATGGAGTTGTACGTATCCAGAAACTAAGCTCAACTGTTGTAGCGAGCTTTAATATGTACGAGTAAAGGTAAACGTCTTAATTAATTATAACAAACTATTATTAAACATTATAAATAAGGTATCTTCCAGTGTTCAATAAGCCATAAAATATAAAGGACGAATACAGTTAATTTTATATAAATATATCGGTAAAGCATTTAGTGTTGATTTTAATTGTAAACAAAAATTTCCATTATTAAGTTCTTATCCAATTATTATAGTTATATATTGAAGATACATCGACTAATGAATCTCGAAGTTATTAATAAGTTCGATTACTAATATACATTGTTTATAGAGAGACTTATTATTTATATTAATGTATAATAATAAATGTTGACTACACCATGCGTTATGCAACAACCTGATGCTACTTTCCACCTGTGCTTAGATAATATGGCTTTTATTGCAAATGCTTTTTCAATTCTTCCGGCTTTAGGACAAGATATCTTACTGTTGGTATATGAATAGTCACACGATATTTTTATTCAAACCTCCAAGTTTTTAATATTCTTCTAATTAGGTGAATATTGCGATATCTAAATAAAAATATAATTATGAATACTTTTATCTAAAAATAAAAGAGGAAAGCCCGTACTCATATGAATAGAGATATCCCTCAATTATTCTATATCTATCCATTGACCGTTCCTTTAATATTATACTTAGTATCTGTTAGGTCTCTACTAGATATAATTATACCGTACTATAGAACACTTATCTCTATAAATTATTCTACAAATTTAATATCTAATAGTTCTCATTTTCTGTCGTTCGTCGCCGCACATTTTGTGTTTTTTTATAAATATGTTTCCGTCTTATAACTTTTGTTTCCCAGCCTTACTTCGTCCACCTTTTATCCCGTTTCGATATTATTTTGCATATGCTCCATACTATTGTGATTTGATTTCGGCGTTTTCCGTGTGGGTTAGCACCCAATTGCATATGCTAATCACGGCGTCGTTTGATTGTGCGGGTAAGTAGAAATTTGGTCGGATTGGGTTGGAGGATTCAATTTTTAATTTCAGCATAGATTAGTCCAATTATCATAATATCCAAACAACCACAGTGCTTGTGGTTAGGTAATTAAAAAGAATATATATTCATAGCATAAATAACATTCCATGAGATAAAGATAATTTTTTTTAAAAAAAATTAATTAGTTTACAATTTTTATTTTTAAATTAATCTTATGAATAAATTATTTTTACATCAAGAAGTTTATGTTTGCTTTATCAAATACAAAAAGAGTGAAAAAGAACATACCATTAACAATATCAATAAATTTAAAGATTTGAGCGCGTAAGCACCTTATATAGACATTATATTACTAAAAAAATTAATTTAAATGAACTTATGTAATTTAAATTAAAAATGAGAAACTTTTAGATTAAATAGATTAATTAAGAATAAAGAGATGCCAACTTATAAGTCGTTCTCATACTGAAAATGTCCATCCTAATGACGATCTGAGACAGACACATTTTGAAATACTGTATTGCGAAGCTGTTTGAACAAAACTACATTCACAGAACAAGTTGTATTTAATTTAAAAAAGGAAACTCTAGATTAAACTTCATGACCCAAAAAATAACATGTCATGCTGAAACAAAATAACCTAGTTACAGCACTTTAAGAACAGTAAACCAGAAATATCATAACCTGAACTAAATTTAATAACTTTTATGTATTTGACTTAAATAATTTAATGGTTTTGGAGGATATCCCTCGGAAATCTTTTAATGAAGAAAAATTATGAACAAATATTTGTAAGTTTCTTATCATCTCCACATTTAAAAATTCTAATTGATATGATGACTCAAAAGTAAACACTTCGTATTAATTCTAACCATTCTCACTAACGCCTTCTGCCAATGCTATATGTTTAATAAAAAAATGAAAAGAATACTTACAAATATTACCCAATAATAAAAACCTAATCAACAAATTCAAATTTTATTTACCAACCCTTTCGAAATTTTACGCCATCCCCAAAATTCACAAAGATAAAAGAAAAGAATTTACTTTTCGTGCAACATTGCAAATGTTGCTATGCAACATTTGCAATGTTGCACTCTCTATCTCGTACTGCTTACTACTTAACCCAAATAAGTACTTTATTTATGACGCAACTGAGGATGTCATGATCAAAACAAGAAACTGTTAAAAAGAAACGCCTCTCTTCAACATGGATCCGTTCCGTAAAATACATACATATTTTATAATTAACAGGCACAATCAGTTCGAAAGATTAAAAAATGAAATAAAATTTTACTTGTAAGATCAGAGAAAAATGATTATTATTTTTATCAAAGCATCGATTATTACGTGACCTTACGCACAATTCTTAGGTAAGTTAATGAGACTAATAGATTCAGCAGTTAACCAATATTATAGAGTTTTCCCAAGCTATATAAATAGGAACGACGCGTCGGTTAGATCTAAAGACATCAGCATATAGTCAATTCTTAAAGACCTAATTCTGGACAATTAAATGCCAATGTAGACCTAGATCTATTCCTGGGTCTAATAGTCAAAAGATTTAGAGAATGAAGTAGCATGAACCAGAAATTATAATTAGAACTACTAAACAATCCATTTTAGTTTGATAAAAGCCTGCTTTGCTCGTTTTTAGTTAAAACAAAATCTTTAAAACAAATTATGAATAAACTAAATGTTATCGAGTAACTACTAAGTTAGGAAAAGATAGAAGCCGTATGCCAACCGGGTACATCATTTCCATTTTACCCCGGTTTATACCTCTGCTTAGAAATGGTTGCTAATATGTATGATAAAGATATTACTCGAGCTAGTTAGTGACCAATAAACGACTTAGGCATCAACTCGGATGTTCCTCAGACGATTACATATCGGAATCAAATTTGGTCCGTCTTCAAGCATTTTAGTCCGGAAAAATAACTTAAATATTTATTTATATAACTAGCGAATGATCTTAGAGTAAAGCATTCCCTGAGAAACATCTCCACTTATTTATTATACTTCATCATACCAGTAGCGAAAAGAGCATATGATCAGGAGATGAGTTTCAGGGACAAGCGAGAATGATAGAGATGAGAATACGAGGACGAATGAATTTTTCGAAGCTGATTAATTTGAGACGTTGAGATATTATGGTGGTGAGGTAAGTTAAGAGACTGTTATGTTAAGACTTGAGAAGAGAGAGGATGAGATATCGACACAATGATGGAGAATGTTGAAGCTAAATGAAAGAGACGAGAGCTATGGAAGATTAATGCAGTGAGTGTCGTGAGAGAGGTTCTTTGGAGAAGATTGAAGTGATGAATAGAAAGTTGCGGAAGAATGAGAGAGAGGGCAGAGACTGGTAGCTATATGAGTTGAAGAGAAGGTGATGGAGTTGTTTCATGAAGGTAGATGCGATTAGAAAGGAGGGATAAGGAGAGCAAGAGAGTAGAGTCGTGAGAAGCAAAAAAGACTAGTTGGGTGAGAGAGATATTAATGCTATCACACTTGAGGAGGTCATGATTGAGCGTTTGGTGAGCCCTGAAGAACTATATTGTACGGACTAAAAGTATAAATTTACTAAAGCTAATGCAGATATCCTCATCAGCAATTAACAACACATAGTATCGGTCTTGTACTAATTTTTGATTAAATTAGACAATATACCTACGACTCCGCTTCATTAAAGAATTAACTTGTAATTTCACATAAACATTTTAGTAAAAATTTGTGATCTTCCTGCTTTTCTCATTTTAAATATGTAAAATCTTATCTCTGAACCCGTTCTTATTAATTCGCTGTTGTTAGAATAGTTTGAAAATGATTGAGGCGTAGATATTAGAAAAATTAGAAAAAATCACATACTACTCACTTAACATATGTTAAATCGGTTTGTCATATTAGATTATAAGATCATTCGATTCTACTAGACCGAATATTGGGATTGTTTATGGCCGTCTAATATATTATGTTTACTTAACATATAATATGGTTACAATCATGAAAATTACTTTTTTGCGAATAAGGTCGTTTATATTCATGTATGAGTGTATATTTCAGGATAGGACAAGAGCATCGTTCAGTGGACCTTGATGGGTGGGAAAGTTATCAATAACGGAACGTAAATGGAGTAATATAGCCCGTGTAAAAATCCCTCGATTTATTATTTTTCGCCGGGGTCATCTTATTTAAGATAAAAACTTTACTAGGTTAACAAGAAGAAATAATAATTATAATTACTTACTTACATATTTTAATTAATTATAATATCTTTTAAAATATGATATAAAATTAATTTTAATGCATGAAGTAATAATGTTAAAGGACAAAAAGAATTGGTAATAAACTTGATATAAATATCATATATATATATAAAAGAATAAGAATAGAAAATAAGATAATGTAAATTACAAATACGCATAGTAATAAAATTAATATCAATTTTGTAAGATGAAACAATCGGAGTAAACTGTATATTACACTTAAATAATCTTTATGTTTCTGACTCTTGATCTAATACATAGTAAAACTTGAATACTTATATTATTAATAAATTTCTTTTAATAAATCTATATGATACAATCATATTGAACGATTAAGTTAATTTAATACTAGTTTTCACTGATACATTTTTTCCACATGCAAAGAATAAAACAATAATAAAAACTTATATAGTTTTAAAAAATACATTAAATATGCAATGTTATAATAATATAAAATAAAATACAAATATACTAACAGAAATAAACATAAAATGTTTGTACAAATTTTAGACGCAGGATTTATACAAGTAGGTATTCACAACCACCATAGACAGTGCAACTCAGAGCTTCAAAAAGCTAGTTTATGGTTTTGGAAATAATAATTTTCTTTAAATCAGCGAGTTAAATATTCACTACAAGCCTCTCTCGCTCTAGAGAATCTATGAGATTTTAGTGAAATAAATACAAAGACAAACAATAACGATAACTTGTGAAAACTTAGAACATGATATAAGACTAATGCAGTAAATATCTTAAGCAACTGAATAAATAATTCAAAACGATACTATTTATACATTATTATTTGATAAATGATATATAATTTATTGTTGCTAATGAAGTAAATTTTTTATGATTATAGAATCAGTGATAACATCTCACCAACTGCTGGAGAAGATGATGTACTAATTTTAACTATATATTATTTTGTCATTATACTTTATGCCTATTGTTATTTCTTTTATGATAAATTTATTTTATAATCTGCCCCCATTAGATGAATTGAAATATTAAAGATGGTCAATTTCATTAAGATAACTGAAGAAAGGCAAAGAATAAGATGGAAAACCGAACAGACAAAAAAAAAAAGAAAAAAAAAAAAAAGAACAAAAATGAGGAGTTATTTTTAATTTTTTTTTGTTTTTATCTTGTTTTTATTAGTTTTTATTTTAAATTTTCTTTCTTATTGTTTAATACATTACTTTGATATTAAAATTAGCATAAACACATGTTAAAAGATATCATACATTAAAATAAAATAAGAAATTTGAAACACCTATCTAAATACCTCGGTGGAATTGAAGTATAGATACAGTTAGCGTTGAACTTATATCTAAAGGTCTACATCGGATAGGCTTTTACACTTATCTTAGCTGAGGAAAGATACACGATTTAAATTTGTATTCATTTATTTTAAACTAATTCCCTTATTTGCTGAGACTGAACAGTACAAACAGGCTTATTCGAGTTTTTTTTGGGAAGTAAAGCAAACATTTAAAAAAGGACATTAAAGTAGACTTAATATATAAAATAAAATGAAGTTATAGTCAAACAAAATTAAACTCGCAACAAATAGATATGATAATGTGGAACTGAAAAACAAAACTGAACATAAATAACAAGATAAGTTTTTTTTTCTAAAATCATTAATTAAAGCAATATTCGAATAATATAAAAAAACATAAACTATAATATATTAATAATGTTGAGATTTCTTATGGAGTGTGTCGGATATTAAGATAGTCCAGGAAATAGCGTTGAGTTTTATTGCGAGAAGCTTATTATCTTCGACTTTAAAATTAAAAATGCATTGCTTAAATAAATAAAAGAAAAATAAACAAAAATTTGTATATATTAATAATAATACTAATACATATGCTAGTTAGGATAGGCTTGGCAAAGAGAGGTAAATTAATATTTTAAATAATCTTAGCTGGTGTGTTCCAATAACCTCACTTTTTATATTCTTTTAAAAATAATGAAAACCTAAAATGTTTAAAAAGTTAATACAATTTTGAATATACATATATAGTACAGTATAAATTATTAAAATAGATACCTAAAATTAAATATGACCCATTTTGTCTGCGACTGTTTTTCAAATGTAAAAACGGGGCTAAGTTTTAAAATTGGTGTGTTATTAATAACAAAATTTATATATATAAAAAATAATATAATAATAATTATTAACCGTTATTGAGTTTTTGCCAAAGGCATACTAAAAAAAAATAAAATTTTTTAAAAATTCTAAATATCTAAGGTTTTTGTAATAAAATTGTAATAATAAAAATAGAAATAATATTAAAATTAAGAGAACATATATTAAAACAAAATACTAGAAGAAGCTTATATCAAGACCCGAAAACAAGTCATTGAAGCTGAGCTCGTACTTCTCTACTCGTGAAGCGCTTTCGAGTGGGGAGAGTAGTATTGTTGTGTATCGATTTTAACGATCTGAAAGTTAATGTAAAGACTCTTTATCGGATACACAACGAATCCCCTCAACATGAGAAGTATTGGTAAATAAAGTATAACCCGAGCAAATATTCAACAATTTAATGAAGAACATCATAAAAAAAACCGATAACAACATAACAGAAAGCATTTTTATCATAATAAGGAAAAAATAATTCTTATGAATTACACCTCGGATAATCACTACACTTAAGAAACCATAAACCAATGATAAATGTAAAATGTAACGAAATCTCGAATTTTTTGAACATCTTTAAGTGACAAAAAGTCAATGTAAAGTACTGTCTAACTCTTGTAAATTTATTCCAATTTTATTTATTTACTTTTGTTATTAGTTTTAACAGACATATTGTTTTTTCAGAAATTTTTTAAATTAAACATACAAATGCAAAAATGAAAATGTCGAAGTGTACGGACGAAAGCTTGTACTATACTTAAAATTCAATTGCTTTATTTTATTCAAGAATAATTTTAAAGAAATATTTCTTCCTGTTTAAAAAAAAAATATTTTCAGGAGGCTTGAAAAAGCATCAAAATCATACATTAAAATAAATGCTGATATTGAGTTATTATTATTATTATTATTATTATTATTATTATTATTATTATTATTATTATTATTATTATTATTATTATTATTATTATTATTATTATTATTATTATTATTATTATTATTATCATTATCATTATACATTAATAATATATTATTATTCATTAATCATTATCATTATCATTATTGTTATTGTATTGTTATTGTTATTGTTTATTATGTTATTAATTTAGCTTATCACAGAATTATTATCATTGCTATTGCTATTGCTATTGCTATTGCTATTGCTATTGCTATTGCTATTGCTATTGCTATTATTATTATTATTATTATTATTATTATTATTATTATTATTATTATTATTATTATTTTTTTTTACAGTTAACACCACCGCTCACGGGCAGAGCCCTAATCTGGGAGGGGGTGTGCCCAATTTGTCTGAGCAAGACGGAGTCAAGAAAGAACAGCTCACACTCACAAGCCCGACCAGTGACGAACCTGGGTCTCTCGCTTAGTTGGGCGAGTGCTCTACCGCTGAGCTATCAGACGTTATTTGGTGTTTGATCCATTCCTTCTTGAACTATGGGAAGAAAATCTTCATACGAGCCGACTGCGCCGAATATCCATTCTTCATATGATCTTGTATGTAGCACTATCCAAACTTCACTGGCCAGAATTACATGATGATTTTTTAATTATTTTTCAAGCAGTTTAAAATACTTCAAAAGAACCGAGTTGAAAATTTTGCAGCTCCACCACTAAAATTTTATCGAAATGTAAAATGTGGTTTATTTCGCTAAAGTTTTATATGCAAATTTATTAATTTGTTAAATTTTTTATTTCAATAATAATCTGGCCAGGACCACTGTCAAAAACATTCTCATTTTCTGATCTTGAGACTACACAAGCTTCAGCTGAAGCTCCTCCATCTTTCAATCTTCAGGCTTCTTCTCTGGTGTTCTTCCTTTCCATTTTTTATTTTTATTATTAAATATTATTAAATATTATTAAATATTATTAAATATTATTAAATATTATTAAATATTATTAAATATTATTAAATATTATTAATTATTATTAATTATTATTAAATATTATTAAATATTATTAAATATTATTTATTATTATTAATTATTATTAAATATTATTAAATATTATTAAATATTATTAATTATTATTATTATTATTATTATTATTATTATTATTATTATTATTATTATTATTATTATTATTATTATTATTATTATTATTATTATTATTATTATTATTATTATTATTATTATTATTATTATTATTATTATTATTATTATTATTAGCATAGTCACCGAGATGTTGAGAGCTTCAATTTGAATTTTCTCCAGTTTGTTAAGGACTTTTTGAGAAAAGAAATGAGCTTTGGGGGTTTCAATGACCCTGAAACTGAATGAATGAAGCGATCATTTTCAGACGATTTTGAGTAGTCTACATTGTTTAAAAATGGCATACCAAATGAAGCCACAGAATCATAAAAATTTCCTTACATTTCCTTACTATGTTCAGGATAAATATATATACTTATGATATATAATATATTATATATAATATATATATTTTATTATTATTTATATATACATTACTTATAATTATTCGTCGATACTCTGACGTTCTGACTAGTATATACTTTATTCCTATTATTTTTATGCTTAATTCATTTCAATATTCTTATTTATATATATACATTCTATTAGGTAATTTAATTTTATGTACTTATCTTAATATAATTATTCTATATGATGATGACTCTCACCATCCCTCTTTCTACCGTTACTCACTACCTCCTAGTATTCCTCATTATATTATATATATATACCTTCATATTTTCCCCCAGTTCACCACTTCCTCTCAGGACCATACTCTACACTCATAATTACTCTATCACAATATCTCCATACTAAACTATATATATATCATATCTACCCGCATATTATTCATGTTATATTTATCTCATCTCTAATATCTTAATTTCTCATTTTTTCTATCAACTCTATCCTACCACTGGTTATTATTCACCAAAGAACAGGCTTTATACTTCATTTTCAACCGGGTATTTGCATACCATACTGAGATTCATTACATCTCTATGTACTCTTCATAGACTACAATAATTTTATTTACATACTAGTAAGACCGTAGTTACATTATATACTTCATCTATAGTAATATTTCATTTCTTTACAACCATCTACTTATACCTTTCATTAATCCTCATGTTGATTAGGATATACAAAGCCTACCTATCTGTTTTTCCCACACTTATTAATTATGGTGTCTTTCATATGAATATCCCAATGTGAGCACTCCTCCTTCATTATATATAACGGACTTATCCTCCTAGAACCTTCATTTTATCGACAATCAAAACCTTTTTATAATTAAATATTCAACTTTTTAACCTAAATAATTCTATGTATTTAAATATAATGTTTGATAACACAGGAATGCGATGAAACTTCTTACTCTCTATCTACTATCCTATACTATATATCTTCACTCTTCCTCATCTCTCTAATTATTAATTAATATATATATATATATATTAAATATTATATTATAACACATAAAATCTAATAAGACCCCATCATATAGCTAAAATAATATTTATTTTTAAATCTTATACAATAATTTTTATCTTCATATTTATGTTACAGTATCTTACCTTAATTTCCATTTAAAGAGTTAAGTGCAGAAGTAGTAATATTTTATCACAATATAAGTACCAGCATGGGTATGATTTATAGTTTTCCCAAACAACTACCAAGGAATATTTTATTATATACACTCATAAATTTCCATAATATTTTGTTGAGTCACCTGGAATGTCAGCTTATTCACTGTTACTATCTCTTTCTTCAATTACTATCATCTGTGATTCTTCCGCTATACCTGGATAGCGTTACAATAATCACAGGATTTATTAGACAACACACTTCCTTTATTATAATCTTGAGCGGTAAGGCGGATTATGGGTGTGGCATACGTATACGTGTGTGGTTCGTGGTGTCAAACCTTTACTGTGATATCGGTTCCTGAAAACTTCAGGTGGCACCTCCTCCCTGCGCTCCATTCTCCCTAGACTTGCGATTACCTGAGCGGTCGCATTATGGTACGCAGCTTAACTGCGAAGGTTCGACGTTCTGCTGTGTATCTTAATGCGTAGGTTTCTTACTATTCTACATCTTTCGCAAGAGAGCAATGGCCAAAGTTGCATCGATAGTGACGTACAGTTCAATTATCTCTATATTTATGAATAAGTGTTTTGGGTTTATCGATTCATATTCTGTTTACATATACAATTCCACCACGCGATCTCTTCCAATTCACGATTCGCCAGACCGACTTGGCCCATCTGTCTGAATATACTTACCCTTAGCACTCTATAAAGATGTAGTTACATCTAGTTTGTCTACTTACACTTTTGTTCTTTATCAGTTATCTTTTTTATATATATTTTATCTACTACGACATAGAAACTTAATCCTCAGTTGGCCATATCTTACCACATCCACTACACTTATATATTATTTTCTCTTAAAAACTGGCTATTTAGTTATATCTTAAGTATTTCAGACGGTTCGCGATATATCCCTATTTCACGCTCCTGCGAACTGTGGTGTGTGACGTTACGATCAATAGGTATACACATAAAGACTCTATGCCAAACCTTCCGCGCATCAGCGCGGCCTTTATCCCTACTTTTCGGAAAATTTTTCCTACCTTTCATGTTGCTCTTTTGAAAACGGGCTTATATCGTAACCTTTTCTTGCTCCGCTGTTCGTGATGGATGCTCACTGACCATTCCCACCTGGCCCACCGCTAGGTTAAGCCCCAGACCCTTTGAAAGATTGCCCAGCTTGTTAAATTAGGTACCCTTCGTAAATCAATAAATATACCTCCGACCCTTTTATTACTGGTTCAGAACTGATCTGTCTCGCAACTTCAGTGTTGTCGAGTTTCAGGAACAATTGTTGTCTTCCTCTCAGTTACCATTCGTTGATGATACGACGGATTCGGGAGTTTTTTGCTGTTATTTTCTTTGTGGGACATGACACTCCTGGCTCACAACTTTACTGAATGAATAAATTACCAACAAATAATATTTGTCAAGAAAAGGACCACCATAACCAATATGAATTATTGCCAACACGTTAAACCCTCTACGATATTCTCATGGTGATAGCACGTCTCTTTAGTCGGGCTGCGTTGCACCTCTATCAATCTGCATCCACTGCTCAGTTAACCAATATCTCGCAATACTCGATACCGCCACCCACTGTTCTTCTCTCATCTATGCTTTGGGCGCTACTTCAAACCATATTAGTCTTCTATGAAGACACGCTTTTGATAGCTAAATCGTAGCCCCAGCTAGTGATTCTATACTAATAACCAATCTCATTTCTATTCTATACTTGTAGAATGCTGAGATTTTGGTAAATAATCACCCTGGAAGATTAGTCGATAATTACACACCTACATCTCCGAATTGAGCTTTTCCAGAACAGTGTATTGACGTTATCTAAACACAGTTTTTATATTACCTCAAGCGTTGTATTATGCTGAAGAACCTGATAATACTCTAGTAGATGTTAGCACCTAGGAGATATAATCAAGGATTTGAACTTACATAAAAAGGCAATGAATGCTACGTATGAATTAAATAAATTACAACTCAAAATGTTTTCAAAGGAAGCTAGTATATAATATTACTTAATCATGAATTTATTTATATTGATTGTATAAATTTTTAACTCGTTAAATTCAGTTTTTTATACGAATAATATGACAATGTTTTAATAACTGCTATCATTCCATTTACATTTCCTACAACTTTGTAATACATAAATTTAACGTGCTTGTAAATGCCCACCTTTCTTCCGAAACTGTATAAGTTTAAACTGCTTCGTATATCTTAAAAAAAAATTTATTAATAAGAGGAGCGAGATCTGAAAGATTACTTTTTCCTTATATTTTCTGAAATAGGGAGCATCAATCTGAGAACCTATAATCATACTTTTTTAGTTTGTCCCGGCCTCTGGTCCACGTTATTGTAATGTACTATGTAGGTTGTGATCTCAGCATCCTCGTGAATTAATTCCAAAATGTAAAACTACTACTAGATAAATTTCTTTTATCCATACATTTTAGTAGAATCATTCATATGAAATTCATGATTTCATATTTAAGTGTAATTACTGGTTTAACATTTTTTATTTCTTCATTCAATAATAATTTTAATGTAAATAAAATACACCATTATAATGAACATACTATTAATAATAAATATCATTAAAATTCTTTGACTCCGAACTTACTTCGTTTGGCAAGAGCTTCTATATTTTGTTTTGAGGATTTTATTGAATTCAACACGCAAGTTTGATTCATTTTCGCCTTTTTTTGAACAACAACAGACAGTAGTCTGTAGTCATATTCATAATTTTATAGCTTCCCATAGATCTTCACTAATTATATAGGTGAGCATCTGAACATTATGTTTATTATATGTTTAAACTACCTATTTTACCCTTATTACCTATAGACATGTCCTTATAAACGACTAAAAAATTTTCATCCAGGGGGGGGGTGAGGTTATTTACAACAAAGGAATAAATTGAAAAGTAATTCAGAATAGATATATACGTTAGCATATTACTCAAAAGTATATATATGATACACATATAGTATACCATAGTAATAGATACTTCAACTATACTTGGTATACTAATAGCATTAATTACGATTCCTAAATAATAAATCCAAACCAACACGACCCTACGCATGACGTGGCTTATATCATTCGAGCAATAAACACTTGGTCCAAATTCTTGTAGCTATTAATACAAATCACAGTTTTTAGCTTAAATCAAGAAGAGATCACTTCCAACAGATATTCTATATTTTACTGATAAACTCTCTATAAGAACCTTATTCTTTTAACCTTTTAAAAACTACATCTAATCCTTAAATTCATGAAGTTTACATTACTAAAAAAAAAATGAAATCGTATCTAGATAGCGACAGTAAGACCTGCAAGCTTACTTGTTTAATTAGTGAAATGAAACTAATATCTCGCTCGGCCATCTTAGATGACTCACACTACACGTCATAACAAACACTTAACGCCATTATTCACCCTGTCACACTATTGGAAACTTAATTCAAAACGGCTCCGTTTGCATTTCTTGTCCTTCTTTACTTCTAACCTACTTAGCTGGAACTAAACCTCACTTGATAACTTTCTTACATTCATTCACAACTTTTTCACGCGGAAATATAAACTATATAATTGACTTACATTTATTCATATAGATAAGGTATATACTAATAAGTCAATATATCAATAGTACAGGATATGATAGCTATTATTTATTGTAACTTATTCTAATTCTATCTTTATGTTTTTATTCTGGTAATATTCAATATCTACCGCATTAAGTAACTGAATTTAACAGTTAATATATTTTAGCCTTCCTCACTTATGATAAGGTTTGGTATTGACTCTTGTAATTTATATTTAAATTTTAATTATTACAATTGTAACAAGGTGGTGTTGTTATAAAGGAATTACTCAATTATTATATTAAATTTGGGTTATTTGGTCAGGTATCGCCTCCAGTGGATGAAACAATTTTAATAATATTCATATTATATATATTAATATATTAATTAATATATTATTATTATATATATAATATCATATATTATTAATAATTATAAATATATACTATATATATATATATAATATATATATATACTATAATATATTATATATATATATATATAATATATTTATATATATATATATATATTATATATATTATTATATATATATAAATATATATATATATATATAATATATATATATATATATATATATATATATATATATATATATATATATATTTTATTTATATCTATATTTAATATATTATTGAAAAGCTATATATAATATTACTATATATTAATATTATACTATTATAATACTTAATTTATAATATATTATATCTTTATATACTTCTATATAATATATATATTATTACTATCTTATTACATATTCATTATAATATATATTATTATATATTATATTATCATTATATATAATATTATATTATATTTTATTATTATAATTAATATTGTGCCTCTTATTAGTTATTGCTTCACTCTTTTTATTAATGTTATATTTAATATAGATATAGTTATTAATAATGCGTATGGTGAGTTAGCAAAGAATATTATATATTAACTTTATTTATACTAGATATGTCTATTATATGAATAGATATATCCTAGTTTTTATTTAATAAAGTGATCCTATAAGTACGTTAAAAACAGTAGACCGTATTTTAAAGCTTAATAATCATAACCTGCCTCAAAATAATAATTGTGATGGGATAAATACAAGGCAGTAAAATTTGTCACTATTATATATTATATATATAGTGTCACGGCAAGATAAGTAAGATCTCTATCTAAATTCAATATAGACCTAGCGAGGGGTAGGGGGTGAAATATAGTATATAGTACTACCTATACATTCAAATAAATACATGATAGATAATAATAACAATATATCTGAGTATATACCGTACTTCTTCCAAATCTCTACACTATAGTAGATAATGAATATAATGCGATAAATTATAAAATTAGTAAGGAGAGGAAAGTTAGGACTGTGAGTGCAATTCCAATAATAGATCATAGATTAATTACTATAATATATATATATATTGAGTGAGCCACGTCTCACCTACCACTCATTACTAGTATGAAGCTCCACGGACCATATCTTGCTACTAGATTATGAGGTGACTACATATATATACAAAATATACATTATTTTACTACTTATATAAACTGTGTATTTAAACTAGAATTGGTGTGGACGATTCCAAAAGAGTCACGTGTATAATATTTAGTTTTACGCAAGCTCACCACGATAATAGTAGAATAGACCTCAATCAGCGTACTCCTTTTGGGGGGTATTTAGATTCAGAATTATTTTACTTATATATATACTGCATTATAATAAGTATACGTTTATATATTCCACCGAATCACTGAAAAAAGTCAGGTCTAGTAAATGAATTTTATTCATAAGAGTAGAAATGAGAAGAACTCATTCTCTTACTAATCTTATTAAGCAAGGGTACGAGAAGTCTAATGAGAAGAAATGGGCACTGAATCGTTGGTGAGAGAATAAATATAATCCGGTACTCACCATTTTACCTAGTTTCATAAGATGTTCATTACATGAGCTATATCAATCTTTGTGAGTGACTAATTACCTAGATAGATTTAATATTGACTCTGAGTGGTAACGATCACATAGTAGTCCTGATAAATTTTTACCAATAAATGCAAATTCAATTATGTTTAATAGATACACTTTTATGTGCGGCTTACGTATAATCCCTATTTATTGAATAATAAATGTGAGGAATAAGAGACGGAGTCAGCGGTTATCCTCTTATTATACATATATATATATACTACTTTATATTTTTTATATACATTTCTATATATTTATATTATATTACTTTTATTATTATACTTATATTTATATGATATATAATTTATTTTATATATATATATATCTTTTTATATAATATATAATTTATATAATTTATTTATTATATTTATTTATTATTATTATTACTATATATTTATAATATATATATATAGTATAATAATCACTTATTTATTTATCTTATGTAATATTTTAGTATTGTTTGATCAAATAGCCTATTCAACTAGAGGGGAACTTTTCTAGTAATTTTATATATATTTATATTTTTTATATATTATTTTATATATTATTATATTATACTATTTTATATATTTATATTTTATACTTATTATATTTATTATATATATGTTTTATATTATATTATTATATATAAATATATTTTATTATTGTTTATATTATATATTATATTTATATTTATATCATTATATATATATATCATTATTATTATCGTATATTTATTATATATTCATTTATTTGGTTTAATATTTAACATTATTTAATTATTTATATATATATATATCTTTAACTTATATTATATTATTTTGTTAGTTACTGTTATATATTTAGTAAGTTTAGTTTATGTTATTACTATTTTTTATGCAGTTTGATTATTATATGTATTATTATATATTATCATTTATTATTATATATTTTATTCTTTATTTATATATATATATACTTTATTTAAATTATTCAATTATATATATTTTATTTATATACTTTTATATTTATAACTATTTTATAACTTATTATATATTATTATTCTTTATTATATACTTTATACATTTCTGTCATATTTAGTAAATCTGGTAGGCTATAATATTTACTGTGCAAAAATATTTAACTTCAAGTACTTTATATATATAACTATATATTTATATCTTTTATTTCATGTATATTATTATTATTTGCATTGTATTATATACTTTATTATTTATATATATAATTTTTATTATATATTGTTTATATCCTCACTATCATTTCATTACTACTCATTATTCACTCATCTACTACTCTCCTACACATTCATTTATTATTTATCATTACACAGTATACATCTAACCACACACTTACCCTCATATATTACTTCATATTATAATTATTATATTATATTTTAATATTTATATTATACTTATACTTTATACTATTAACTTATACACCACTATATATATATATTATATATTATATACTTATTTATATATACAGTATATTTTATTTATATATCATATATTATATATATAATTATTCATATATTATTTAATATTATATTATATTAATATATATAATATATATATCTCACTACAAAACTACCCACTCTATTTTATTATATTTATCACTACTTATATTTACATTAATCTATATACATGTAATATTAATTTATATCACTTTTTATATATCTCATTAACTATTATATAGTTTGGGAGTTATATTTTATAGTTATATATAGTTATACTCTACCCTACTCACTTCCATTACTACTTTTATTTTATTTTTTACATCACATCACTTATTATCTCCCCCCATATATATATTATTTATTATATTTTTATATATTTATATATATATTATATATATTTTATATACTTATATTATTATATAGTATATAATCATATATATATAACCATACATTCATTTTATATATATTTTATATATTACATTCGTAAGGCACATAATATTTTCTATACATCTTGTGTCATTATATTATACACATATAATATATAATAACTTATATCAATATTTATATATATACACTTATTTTTATATATTATATATATTATTATTTTTCTTATTAAAATTAATATATTTATTAGTATTATTATATATATCTTTATTATTTTCCCTCATATTACTTTGGGCATTATATCACATATATCTCATATATATATATATATCTTTATAATACACCTCATATACTACTCACATAATAATAAAAAAAATGCACTTTTATATATTATATTTTACTATTATATATATTAATATACTAATATTCACTTCTTACTATTTATTTTATATATTTAAATTTTTATTAATATATTTTATATATAGTTATTATTAATTTTTATATATTATTTGTCTTTATATTTTTATATACTACTTATATATTATATATTACTATTTTATATATTATTATAACTATTTTATATATTATACTTTATATATATATATATTCTTTATACTTCTTTATACTTATATTATATATATATTTATATTATATTATACTTATATTATATAATATATATACTTATATACTTATATTTATATTATTACTTATTATATTAGTATATACTTTATTAATATTATTTATCTCTATTATTATACTATATATACTATTATATTTATTTATATATTACTTTATATATATTATATATAATATTACTTTATTAATATATATACTATTATATTATTAATATTATATTTTATATATACTTATATTATTATGTGAACGTTCAATTCACACCATACGGGCATAGCCCTATTCAAGAGGGGGAACTTCTCTAGGTTTTTTTATTATACTATATTTATAATATTACTTATTATATATATATTTATATATATATATATATATAAATATATTTTTATTTTTTATACTTTTTAATATTATTAATATATTATGTACATAGTATTTTATTTTAGTATATATTTTATATATATATTATTTAATATATATATATATATTATTTTTTCTTTACTATTATTATTATTATATATATATTATATAGTATACTTAGTTACTATATTATATATTATAGTTATATATATTATATATATCTATACTAATAATATATATTTTATAATATATATTATTATATATATATATTATATATTTTATATATATATTTACTTTATATTTCAGTTATTTATATTTATACAGTATATTTAAATTAATTATACATTGTCATATATATATAATTATTATATATTTATTTTATTTATATATATATACTTTTATTATATACTTTATTATATATATATAATACTTTATATTATTAGTATCGTTTAATACTAGATATTTATATATTATACTATATTATTATACTATTAAATATACTATATATATTATATTTATATTTTATTATTATATATATTATTATATATATATATTATATATATTTTATTATATATACTAATATCGTTTATTATTTATATTATATTTTATACTATTTATTATCATTATTCATATATATATATACTTTTATTATATATTTATTATTATATATATTATGATAACTTTATATATTATTTATTTTATATTATATTATATATTATTATATATTATATATTTTATATTATATATAATTTATAATATCTAAATCTTATGTTGATTTATCTTAATTTGGTATTTTGACTTTTATTTATTATATATATATTTATAGTAATTTATATATTATACTTATTTAATATATATACTTATATACTACTATTTTTTATACTATTTATATAATATACTATTATATATACACGTAATATATAATTTATATATATTATATTATATATATATATATATATATATATCATTTTATTATATTTTTATATATTATAACTTATTTTATATTTATATACTTATATATTATTTTATTTTAATATATTATTTATTATATATATATATACTATTTTACTATATTCTATATTATTATATATTTATTATATATATATATATATATATATATATATATATATATATATAATTTTATACTTATATCTTTATATATTATAGTAATATTTTCTGTATATATATTATATATAATTTTATATTATACTATATTTTTATATTTACTATTAATTATTACTTATTCCTTTATATATTATATATTATTATATTTATCATTTATTAATTATATACTTATTATATATTTTATATATAGTATATACTTTATTCATATATATATATTTAGTACGATACTATTAAATAATTATTTTATTTATATTATATATCTATTTTATATTTATATTTACTTATATATATTATATATATTTTTATTATTATTTCATTATTATATATATACTTATATCTTTATTATTATATTTATATATTTATATTATGTGTCTGCTTTATATTAAAATTATCTTAAACATTTCTTTTTATATGTTGTCTTAATTAATATCTAAATGTTATACTTTTTTATATATATACTTTATATATATATACTTTATATTATATTTTAATATATATATATTATATATATTTATAATATTTTTCTATACTGCTTTATTATTATTATTATATATATATATATATATATAATATTATATTTTATACCATTTTTATACACTATTCATTCATTTATACCATTTAATATATTTCTTATATTTATACCATTTCATATTTATATACTTTACTTATACTATTATATTATAATATATATTATATATTTTAATATATATTTTTCTATTTATATTATATTATTATCATATTTATATTATTATTTATATTATATTACTATTTTTATATATATATATACTATATATTACTATTTCATAATTTATCTATTATATACATTTTTACATGTATACTTTTATTTATTTATATAATATATATATATATTTTATACATATATACATATTATATATACATAATTCTTATATTATTATACTATTTATATATTTATATAATTATATATTATTATATTTTATTTATATATTTATAGTACTTTATTTTATATTACTTATATTATATTATATTTCTTATTTTATGCTATATATATATATATAATATATACTTATTATCTTATTTATATATAGTATATATATATTACTATTATTATTTATATATATACTTTTCTTATATTATTATAATATATATTACTTTATAACCATATCTTATTTAACACATACAAATTTCTACTACTTATATTTACTTTTATTTACTTATATATATAACTTATATTATATATAATATTTTTTTTATTTATATTATTTATATTATATATTTTTATATTATATTTATTTATATATATATATAATTATTTCCATAGACTATGACACAAATTAAATATCTAACCCTACTGTGTTTAAATATATATCATTTTAGCTGTTTTATATTAATATATATCATTACATTTATATATATATATATATATATATTATTTTATATTTATATTTCTTATATACTATTTTACTTTTATTATTTATGTATTTTATATATATATTAGCTATATATATCTATTTATATATAATATTATTATATTATATTATATTTATTTATATATATCTATATTTTTATATATATTTATTTATTTTATTATATTATTATTTGATATTTATTATTATATATTTATACATCCATATAGATATTTTACCATACATAATATTAATAAATTACATATCTATATTATATATATACTTTAATTAATAATAGATTATCTAATTATTAATATATATATTCTTTATTAATTATATACTTATATATATTTATATATACTATTATATTTAATTTTATCTCCATATATATTATTATATATATTTGACATTGGGTTGAGGCTCGACTGGGTCTTGACTTTATTGTGCTCTATGATATTATTTTATATCATTTTATATATGATATATAAAATATTAAATTAATTAAATATATACTATTATATTATTTATATTTTTATTATATTAATATATTTTTAATTATCTCTATTTATATATATTTTTATATTATATTTTTATTCTAAATCATTGTATATTTCTTTTCTTTCGTATCATTATATACTTTTTATATATCATAAATATATTTTATACTTGACTTAAGCATCGTGTGTGCCACAAATGTACTATAATCTGCTTTTTATATTTTATTATATATATATATATTAAATTATATTTATATTATATTTTAATTTATTATATACTTATTTATTATTATTTATATATAATTATCATATTATATTTATATACTTATTATTATATTTAGTATATTTATATATTTATATTATTTATTTATATATATATATACTTATATATTAATATATATATTTATACTATTATATATCTATATTTATATGCCATATATATAAGTATATATATTTTATTATAATATCTTATATATATATATCTTTATTATTATATTATATTTTATTTATTTATTATATATATTATATATATATATATATATTATATATAATATTTTTACATTTATATATATATTTATATATTATTATATCATATATTATATATATATATATATATATATAACTATATATTATATATATTATATATTATATACTATATCACTTATACATATACATATATATCTATTATTTATTTAATTATATTATATTATATATATTATTATATATACTTATATTATTTTTTAAAACATAAAACATTAAAATTAATGACAGTTATATTTACTTAATATCATTATACTATATATCTTTTTTTTATATTATATACTATATACTTTATAATTATACTATTATATATTACTTATTATATAAATAATATATATATACTATACTATACTATTTATTATTTATTATTATATATATATTCATTTACTTATATATATTTTTATATATACTCGTTATATATTTACATATAATTATATATTTATATATATATACCTTATTTTATTTATAATTTATCTTTTCCTCATCTTTCTTTTATTCTATATTTATATATTATTTATTTATAATTTATATATATATATATACTATATAAATATTCATTATTATATATATATAATATTATATATATATATATATAAAATATATATATATATATTATATATATAATATTATATATATATACTTTAATTATTTTATATATATATTATATATATATATATATATTATATATACTTATATATTTTAACATATATTATATATTACTATATATATATCTATATATTACTCATATATATATTATATAATATACTTATATTACTATTATATATATATATATATTTATTATATATATACTTTATATACTATATATTTTATATCTTTATTTAGTATATATTATATTTATATATATTATATAGTATATTTTATTTTATATATATATATATATCTCATTTATATTTATATATATATATATATATATATATACTTTTATAATATATTACTTTAATTAATATATATATTATATATATTTATACTTATATTATATATATCATATATATATAATTATATATATATATATAGCTTATAATATATATTATATATATATATATATATATATATTTATATATATTATATATATATATACAATTATACTATATTATAATTATATATATACTATTTTTATATATTATATATTATATATCATTTATTTATATATATATACTATTCTATATATTTATATTTATAATTTATTATAATAATAACTACTATATACTATTATATTATACTTTATACTATATATATATATATTTATATTTAATATATACTTTTATATATCATTATTTTATATATTATACTTATATATATTTATATATATTATTATAATATTATAACTATTTATATATATATTATATTATTTTATATTATATAATATATTTATATTTATTATATATATATTTTTTATATACATATTCATCCGCGTTTCGATCAACGTTGTGAGCGAGGCGGTAGAGAAGATACGGCGAGGTGGTGAGGGTTGTTTGCGGAGGAGTTGGATGAAGCAAGGATGAAGATGAACGTGCTTACAGAAGACAGAGATATTATGGTAACGGGAGGAAACGATGATGAAGGCATGAGAATGATGGTGGGGGAAGAGGAGGTGAAGGCGGTGGATTCCAGCGTCTATTTAAGTGGATGTTTTAACAGGGATAGGAGGATGTGGCAGGAGAGATTCACTAGAAGAATGGAAAAATATGGAAAGTCTATGAAAGCAACTGTACACCTTCATTTTGATTGATGGTGGACGGAAATGTTGGAATGGTGGTTAAAAAGGTAATCTTCGAAAGTATATTGACTCCGACTCTGCTGTATGGAGGCTGAAACGGCTGGTTACCACTCGAGGAGCGGACCGGATGATGTACGTATACATTAGCGGCTGAAATGTTAGTGGCTCTGTTACGAGCAATGACTGGAAGAAGCAGAAAAGACAGAATAAGGATCGAAGTAACCAGAGAAACTGTAGGAGTGAAAGAAGATTTTATTTTACTGAAGTGGCTGTGTGGAATGACCTGAGCCATGGTTTTTGTCAACATCTGGTAAAGGATGTCTCTAGCCTGATAGAATGTCCTTGAATAGAAGATGGAAATGGACCCGGAGGGAAGAAGACGGCGAGAGGTGACGAGAAAAGTCTTTGGACTGTGAATCGGCTGGAGGATTCTTTAAAGAGATGGCCCCAGCTGCCGGACTTAATGAGATGGTTTGAAGATAGGGAGTTGGTCGCCGGAGAGAGATGTCTTGGAGAAAGACCCTCTTTTTGCGCGATCTGCAGATTATGAAAATCCTTCCTGGGAGAGGATGTAAGATGAAATAAGAGTTATATACTTACATTTATATAGTAATATATGTTATAATCTACGATATATTAAAGGATCTATATATATTTTATATATTACTTATATATATTATAATATATATATATTATATATATACTATATTTATACTATAATAATATTTAAACATATCTATTATATATATAATTATACTATTAATCTTATATATATTTATATATCTATTATATATATATATATACTATATTTATATATATATATACTTTTTATATTATTTATATATATATACTTTTATATATTATATATACTATCTTTGTTAGATATTTATATTTATATTCTTTTTAAATACTATTTGTTATATTAATATATGATTATATATATATATTTAATATTTATATATATACTTATACTATATATTATTATATATATATATATATAATACCTATTATTATATACTTGGTATATATATACTTATATATATCATATATAAATATATATATATATATATATCATTATTATATATCTTTATATTATCTTTATAATATATACTATTTTATCGTATATATTTTTATTTATTTATATTATATATATTCATATTATATATATATATATATATATTCTGATAAATAAAAAAATAAGCTTATATATAAGAGTCTAAAAAATGCTAAAATATTTCTTTGTATCTATATATTATTATTATATTTATATATACTTTTATATATATATATATATTTATATATATTTATATTTTATATAATTATTATACTATACTATATATATTATTTAATATATATGTTATTTATTCTTCATATCTATATTTATATATACTATATTTATATATATTCATATTATAATCATATATTATACTATACTATATTATATTTATATATATATATATATATATTATATATATTTTCTATACTATTATTTCTTTTATATATTATATTATATATATATTTATATATTTACTATTATATCGAAGACCGAGCTATATACCTCACTATTTATATATATACTTATACTATTATGATCTCATATTTATTATATATATATTATTATATATATTATTAATCTATATATATATTATTATCATATATTTATATATATATTATTTAACTTATATAACTATTTATATATATATATAGTATACTGATTTAATATACTATTATTTACATATATATATATACTTTTATACTATTTTATATTTATATTATTTCATATATTATTATGGTATTTATATATTTTCATCTATATTTCTATATATTATAGTATATACTTATATATATAGTATATATTCTTATTTAATTTATTTATATATTTATATAAACTTATATATATACTTACATATATATATTTTTACATTATATATTTTTACTATTATATCATATATATATATATTTATATAATTTTATATGTATTATATATATAATATATACTTATAATATATTTATATTTATATATATATTATATATATTATATTATTAATATATACTATTTATTATATTATATATATATTCTATATATATACTTTTTACATAAATATATATATATACTATTATATACTATATACTATATACTATATTTTTATATATTTATCTATATATACTATTATACTATATTATATATATACTTATAGTATATACTTATATATTTTATATATATGACATATATTTTACATATATTTATATATATACTTTATATTTTATATTGATATATATTATTATATATACTTATATACTACTATTTATATATATATATATTTATATTAATATATATATATATATTTATATTAATTTATTCTTATTTTATATTCTATATAATATATATATATATATATATATATATATATATTATATATATTATATATATAATATATATATTTTATTTATACTATAATTATTACTTATGATATATATATATATATTATATATTTATATATTTATATAGGTGTATATCATACTATCTATTTTTGTATAACCTATATATTATTAGTACATACTAGTATCCGGTATACGTTTATCATTACATATTTAGGGCTATTGTGAATAGTTAGTATACTATTTATATATATTGTTATTATATAATTATATTTTCTATATAGCTTATTATATATATTTTATCATACTATATATAATATATATTTATATATATATCAATAGTATTATCTTCTCAGCTGGCGATTTTACTCTAGTACACTTTTTTACTACTCCGTTGCTTTCTTTCGTCTCTTCTATTTCTCTCTCCTCTCTCTCTCTCTCTATTTAGTTTTATTGTTTAATATATATATTTTATTTATTTATTTTTATTATATATATTATTTATAATATACTACTATCTATATATATTTATATCTATTTTATTATATATATAGTTGTGTACGTGTTTGAGTTATTAGTTGGGTGCGGTTGGTAGTCGTTGCCCGGGTGAGTTCAACGTATCGTATTTAGCGCGTGGGGTAGTGACATGTATACTGTACTTTATATAATAATATTTACTATTTATATACTATATATATATATTTATATATATATATACTATTATTCTTATAATTACTTTTTATATATAATATATTATATATTATAAATTATTCTATTATATAGGTATACTAATATACTCATTATATATATTATTTATATTATATATATATAGCGCTATTTAATAAGAATGTTGAATTTCCAGGAACGCAATATTATCCTAATAACAAAATTGTAACGTAATTTCAATGATTGGAGGTTAAATACATTAGTAATAATTGTATTTTCAAACTGTAATTTATATTTTAATATTTAACAAATTTATTCTTAAGAATTGACATTTATTTTTTTGTGCTTCACACCTTTAGTCTAGTCTTATAAAATGAGTAGCTTAGGCCGTTGTTGGTTATTCTTTTAATTTCAGTTTTAAATTTGATGAATGTATACCTAAAGTTTGTAGAAACACCTTGTCAATAAAAATAATGTGAATATTTGTGAATATTTTTGTATATATTTTTGTTTTGATCCGGGGTGGGGCCTTCGGCCCCCCCCTCTATATCATCCCCCCCGTCCCCGCAGAGGGGGGTGCCTTTCCGCCATAGCAAGCTCGCGGGTCCGGTTTTGGGCGAGTTTTTTTTTTTAAATTTAAAAATACCTTCTTATAACTAATAATAATAATCGAAATCAAATAATAAAATGAAAGAACTTAGAAAAAAATTTAAATTACCTAATTAAATAATAATAATAATAATATAATTTTAATAATAATAATAATAATTAATAATAATAATAATAATAATTAATATATATAATAATAATTAATAATAATAATAATTAATAATAAAATAAAATCTTTTGTTAATTTCTTAAAACTTAAAAACTGCAAATAACGTAATAAATGATGAAATTTGCAGCTCATTGGTACGTAAAAGGCTCTTTCTGACAACTTAGTTTGTTTTTCTTATCGAACAATTGTTCCCCCTATATAAGTCTGCGAGTGACCATATCTCATGTCAATATTTTTCCATCATATATATTTATACTTTTTACTATTAAATGTTATTTTTTTATATTTATATATATACGAACATTTATTTTTTGTTTTCCTGTCTAATATTTATGACTTAATCAAACATAATATGCTTCGATTTCTATATTCTAAATGGGACTTTTATATATTTATATATAGGGGAGAGTGGGGTTAGCACGTGGGAAACAAAATTTAAACAAAATATCTTTATAATTTATTTGCGCTACGAGTCCTTTATCCAAATCAATGTTATAATTCGTAAAAATAAATTACTTTAATCTTTTAGAAACAAAATAACATTTATTTGCTTTTATTTTATATATTGTTTTCCACTTTTTAAAGATTTAAATTTTCAAAAAATGTTGTCCTACTCTGCCCCAGTGCGGGGCACAGTGGTACTACTGATCATGGGGCACAATGCCGGACATTTTTTAATTTTTATGAAACTATCAATCAAAAAAACTTTGAGTGTCCATTAAAGCCTTCTTTACATAGGAGATTTTGTTTCTTTTCCGTTTTTGTCGTCTCCCACTTTTTCTTTTTGGAGGTTGGGTAAACATGACTTTTTGAATATCAATAATAAGCCTTTAGAGATGCTAAATCAGCAACCTTGTGGGAAAAAAGAAATCATTCTGTGGCATTTGCCTTTCTACAGCTAGATTTATGTGTAGAGAGGCTGTGATTGAACAGTACGCCGCGGGGCCTTTTCTTGCCTC
>JABUQX010073421.1:0-22500 GCA_015478945.1 Trachelipus rathkii
AGGAGGATAATAATGATATAATAATATAATACATAATAATAATAATAATATGTATGATATAGTTAGACAGAGATTTACGTGGTTCAATCCTGATGTTAGTTTTTATTATTTTTTAGATTAATATTTCGTAAACATAACAATACAATAAATAATAAAAACAATAATAATAAATATTATAAAAAAATAATAATATAAATAAAAAATATAATAATAGTATAAATCACAATAGTAATAATAAATAAAGATATAATATAATAATAATATTTCTAAAACTCAAAACATTTATTTGAATGTATGATTTTTTGATTTTCAAGCCTTGAAGATTCTTTATTTCAGGAAGAAATTTTCTTAATATATCGAGAATAAAAATATGAGTTAAATAATAACGATACTCGACTTTCGTCGTTACTCGGACATTTCATAGAAATGTCTGATTATTTTAAATTTAAACATTTTGATAAAAAATTTGTTGAACTAATAATAAAAATTAATAAATAAATTATTTAAAAAAAAGTGAACCGTCATTGTTTTTTTATTATAACATGTCAGGCCATGAAATTATTATATTTTATATGACTGTGTGTTTCCATCGAGCAATGTCCATAATTCATAATCTTTTTATTCTTGTTCATGATGGAGAGCTTTAGTTGTTTATGGATTTTTGTGTGTTTCTTAAAATGTTCAAGATATTTACTCGGCGTTAGTTTAAGTTGCGAATTTCAGCTTAATCTCTTTGTGTATCCGAATATCTAGCGCGTACATCCATTTAAAACATAATATTCGCGTAAACAACGTACTCTTACCTGCGAAAGCGTTAGAGTAGAGAACACAACGAGTACGTTCAAGGCTATGTAAAATCTAATATAGCTCATCGCGCTTTTGTGTTAATATCTCTGCTATAAAATTCATTTAAATCTTTCTCCTCTTTTTCTGACTATTATCTTTCAGTATTATATATACTATAGAGTGTTTCCCCCATGTTTTCGTTTCATGATGGGTTCAAAATAAATAATTTAAATGTCTTTTGTTTCTTTATACTGGTGTCCTTTAATATGTTTTTATTAATGTGTTGAATGGCTTTGTCGAGAGTAAACCTAAAGAGGGGGAAAAAGAAACTATAAACGAAAATTTGAGAATATAATAAATTATATTTTATATATTATATACCTATATAATAATATAATATACATAGTACTACTATATATATAATATATATATATTATAATAATATCATAAGATAGATATTATGAGGTTAGTATGAAATAGGTACGAATCATACCCATAGTAAAATTAAGACTCACTATACTATATATATATATAATAATAAGATACTTATATAAATAAATTTAATGCTAATAGCTATATAATATGATATACGATATATCATATATTATAACTATATTTTTATATAACGGTAACCACAAATCTATAGTTTAGTAACTAATTTTTTGTGTGATCTGGGTCTTCGTGTGCGCTATTTGGTGCGGCGTGGTGCAGCCAATGTTAACTGGTCGCATGCTTCGGGAAGAAAAAAAAAGTGAGTGCGTGCGGAGCAACGAGAAAATTGATGTGGCGTGCGGGCTGCGTGCGGGGGCTTGATCGCCCGAGCACTAAGTCCGGACAATTGTTTAAAAAAAAAAAAATTAAAAAAGGAAAATTGTTTTTTATATATTAAAAAGGCTGTATTTATCATATAAATATACTAGTTGTTATCAAATAAATATTAATATAAAATATATATATATAATATATATATATTAGTGATATTGTGTGATATATATAAATATATAATCGCTTTAGAGTTATTGCTATAGATAATAGAGAAAGATAGGAAGGCAGTTTTACTAAGTTATTTTCTGGAACAAGAATTAACGTTGCAGTCACTTACGTTTAGTACATACACGCTTAGCAGTCTGATTTTCATGTTCAAGTGAGGTTTTATCAATTAATTGAAGAGTTGATAGTAAACAAATAGTTTCCATTTACGATGTACATACTCTTCATTTAATTGGTACAAATTACAAATGTACCGAATCATAAATTTAGAGGAGAGGAAGAGCTCAATAATCGTCTCCTCATCTTTTTATTCCTTGACTTCAATTGTCTGAGATTTAATCTCTCTTCAGAGTTATTACGAGATGACAAACAAGTGTTTGCTGATTATTATAATGATATCTTGAAATGACTGGGTCAAAGAAACAATGGTTAGAATAAGAATTGTCATGGATTATTGAAACTTATTTTATTATAGAGGTCGGGCCGTACTGGCATAAGAGATTCACTAGTTCTTGCAACCTTTAACATAATTTCAGAGTAAGGTTAATGTATACTGGAAAGTTAGGCTGAACTTTAGATCTGGCTGTATTTTAATTTAGGTTCTTACTGAGCCGATGGTTTGAAATTATTAAAAGTGTGCCGAATTGACCAATGTATTATTTTCGAAGAGAATGGTCGCTGACTCTTGTTTGAGATGTCACGAATTTCTGATATGTTGATGATCTGAGAGTTTGTGGTTGTTGCAAATGTAATGACAGAAACGAATTTTCTTTATATTGGCTTCAGCATCTCTCGATGACACAGTGAGCATCATCTGGGGATAGATTCCATTTTGGGCAATCATTCATTAAATAGACATCCTGAGATGATTCCCTGTAGTGGGTTCAGTGAAAGGTTCACAGCAACACCAAATTGGCTGTCTGAATAATTGTCACGCATGACCTATCAGAGAAACAAGAAAACTGTTGATTGAGTATTGACCATTCTCGGTGAGAAGCTCTACTTGATGATTAGTAGCCAAGACTTCCATTTTTCAATACTGACCAATAGATATTTTTCTTTCAATAAATTCTGTTAATTCTTGCTTAACCAGTTGTTCGAGCGGATATATCTCAGCAAGTATGAGGATCATATTAATATTGCTAGATTTCGACTGGTATCAAGATTAATGCACTGACCTTTGAGAAGATCTAGTCAGACTGCATTCTATCAAAATCTCTCATCAGAAGTTGTTAATTTTTTAAAAGTTTGCGCCAGATACATTTTCTAGAATACACATTCTGTAAATTCCATGCGATGCAAATAATTTTATATTTTAATATTGTTTTTATCCGAATATTAATTTCTAATTATTAATTATATATTAATTATTATATATTATTATATTATTTAATATAATATTAATATAGTTATAATATAATTATATTATATATATTATATTATATATATATATTTATAATATTATATGTTATATTATATATTATAGTATATATATATATATTTATATTATTATAATTATATTATTATTATTAATTATTAATATTCCTTTATTAGTATTATTCATTATTATTATTAAATATTATTATTATATTATTATATATTATATTATTTTAGTTATTATTTATTATTAATTATTATATTATTATTGTTATGTTATGTTATTTATTATTATTATTTTATTAATTGATTATTATTATTGATTATTATTATTCATATATTAATTATTATTATATTATATTATTATTAATATTATTAATTATTATTATTATAATAGTGTTATTATATTATTATATTTTATTATTGTTTTATTATTATTCTTCCTTTTCATCCAAGACTGGGGATAGTGCGTGATCATGTCTCGGAACAAAAATGGTAGAGACGAATAGTGACAGCTCAAAACAAAGCCACTTACCGCAGCCTCTAGTATACCTATTAGTGGAGATCGTCGCATGAGAAAAATCCACCTAGGTCTCAGGACCCGCGACGGACCTCACTATCGCAATCGTCAAGTGATGTTCATCCTCTGCTACAGGTGGCCACAACCTATACCACTAATAATAACCTCCATTCATTCCTATTATGCTCCCTTTATTCTCGTCTTCTGCCAACTAACCTTTCTCCTCAGACATTCGTTAGACTGATCAAATCCATTTTCTCGGTCTCCCAGCCGGTGATTCGCCAACACACTCACCACTATAACTCGCTTAACCAACGACTGTCATTATGGCCTTTTTCCAATAGAACAAACCATCTAACGACTTTCATTTATTGTCTTCATTTAATCTTTCTTCACCACATAACTCTAATGAGTTCACTCTTTTTATAATTCTTTTCACACCTAACACACCCCTAAGATTGGTAAAATGTCGGGACTACTTGAACTTTAGATTTAGAGCCTCTTATTGCGACATAGTCTCGACTACTATAGACTTAACACAGGTAACAAACAAACCTCAATTAAGACCAGCGCACTTAAGACATTTCATTTACGTCCACCAACAGATATTTCATTGCACCAGCCATCCTTCTGCATTCACTGAACTTATTAACTACACTCGTACAATCCGTTCCTTTTCATGCCAACATATATCCTAAGACATTAAACTAGATGCTTGTTCAGCTGCTCACCATGCCCAAAGTAATTTCATACACAAGGCTGTCCTCTACTTACACATAACTTACTCTTTAATCTACTTTCTTTCAAACCCTCTTTTTACAACACCTGCAAAGTCTCTCTCATACCAAATCCTCGTAAACTCCTCAGATTCCCACCACAAACCAAATATCTCGCATATAATATGGTAAGGCACCCTCACATCACCTCAATTCTCCCAATCATCTATACACCATTGTCCTGCCTACCTCATCCTTAATTCTTTCACACCCATCCATATCCAAATTGGTAATAACTGGAACATAACACAATCTGCCTCATCAATATAATTATTAAACCAATCATACTTTTGAACACTATTTAGTTGCTACAGCATGCTTCACTACGTCAATGCGATTACTTTTGATTCATTAATGAAGCATTTACCACCAACACCATACTTATAAACCTACATAGGATTCTATTAATTCTATCATACGCCTGTGGCAAAACTAAAACTAAATACAATTTATTTCTCTCCTCAGATTTTCTCAGTCATTTGTTTTAATATAAAGATTTGAATCAACAATCCTCTACCACTCCTAAACCACTTGTTTCTTTCAATCACTAATCAGTCTCAAGTCCTCGACGCGCCGTTTCCGACTAGAAATACCAGTCATATATCTTGCCTAAAATCAATAACTAATTCCCCTTATTTCTTACAGTTTCCCTTTGAATTCATTTACCGCGTATTATGGTAACCGTTACTGTCCTCTCCATCCTCGAACATACCCTCCAAACGCTTTATTACACGAACTTCACAATCCAATCGAAGTTTCCAATCTCGCCTTCCAGTTCTTGATCATTTACAGTAATTTCATCTATCTGCGATTACCATTCTTGTGAACTTTTCATTCTAGACATTTACCTTCTGCCTTGCTAATCCGTCATCCCAATAATTACGCTATTCTGTCTTGATACATGCAATACTACACATGCACTACACGTCTTCATCTACTGTTAATTTTTATAAAGATCTCGGAAGTGTTCTTTCACACCCCTACATTATTTCACAGTGTACAAAAGCACCATGCCTATTCAATATTCTAAGCAGGTTTCCCTTTATTCTCATCTTAACCTTACGCTTCTTCAAGAAGAGCTTCCTATTCCGCTTCTAGTAGTCCCCATTCATCCTCCTCTTCAAACTGTTATTCTCTTTTTTTCTCCTTACTACGCACATTTTCGTTTTCCTTTTTTCTCCTTATTTACTTCTCAAACATCTTTCTTTTGAAACTTCTATTATATATTATATATACTATATATATATAATATTATCTTATTATATATATACGTATATAAAGATATATATATATTTTTATATTATATATATATAATATAACTGTTAAATATTTGCCATTTTTGTTTTTAATAATTAAATAAGATGTTAAAGAAGAACATATAATGGGAAGGTAAAGAATTAAAGAATTAAAGGATTGAACCACTGCTTGTTGCGAATGAGGACAAATATATCACCGGTTGTGTTACAAACGGGGACGATCCCTCCAAGCTTGAGTAATAACGTCAGTCGAAGCACGACTACTAAAAAAATATGTCTCATTCGCCACAAGCGAATATATATTATATATATATATATACTTAATATAATATAATAATATATATAATATTAAATACTATTATTATCAATATTATAGTATATATATTATATAATATTATATAATATATATATACATAATATTATAATATTATATTATATATATATCTAGATATATATTATATATATAGTATAATATATATATATATTATTATATATATATATATATATATATATATATTTATATATATAATATATATATAAAATATATTATAATAATATTATATCTATATATATATAATAATATATATATATATACTATATATATATATCTATATATAATATAGTATATATAATATATGTATATATTATATAATACTTATATATAGTTATTATATATATAATTAATTATATATATATATGTATATAATATTATATATATATGTTATAGGGAGGACGAATCATCTCCATTCTTACGATCTGGAGCAACTAATCATAGACACAGATTATTCCAACAATTCTTGAATACACTGTAGTGACCTATAGTTTCACACTAGTCGTCTCCTATAAATTCATTCACGTTCGTTCTAATTGGTAATCTGAGCCACAACCTATTACTTCTTAATTTTAATACTTTCTCTGCAACAGCTCCATCCCTGCCTATGTTTTTGTTCGCACTTTGATCGGGCTGACTGGGGCCTTGCGTCGCTTCTACGGATTAATATATTGGAATGATGCTTTAACGCTGATGGCGCTTCGCTTCTTGCACTATGAATGAAGCTTGTAATCTGGTTGCCGAATGCGCAGGTTCATTCCTATTCTTCGATGTAAATCTTTCTCTCCTCATAATCCATGTTTGATCGTGCTTGGTTACCTTTACACATATTCAGGCTAGAGACAAAGCGTATTCGGGAGTGTAAGAAATTCTTCGTCTCTCAAAAATCACTCTCGCTAATCTTTCCATTAGCTAGAAATCGTTGGCACGGGAGTACTCTCGAGAGCAAAGCGCTTGACTGCAAACGAAAGTCGATTAACTGCTCCTTGTTCTTCTACGGAAGTTTCTGGCCTCTTGCCAAACATCTCTAAACTTCTGTAAATTCTCTCTATCCTCCTCTTTATTCGTCTGATGGCTCTGTGCGCTAACTCTCAACTAAAAGGCCAATTTTTTGGGTCCTATTTTCTCTAACTCAACCCTGCTCGATTCTGGCATCCCACTCTCCTTCTCTCTCAGTATGTTCCTATGTCTTTGCCTGTGATTAATTTGATCGGGTGCATGAGGCTCCTGAAATCAGTGAACGTTAGGAAGGCGGGTGTACCCGAATGGAATTTCTTCACAGAGTTTTGAAGGAATGGCTACCGGTGCGATCCGCATCGTGTCATCTATATTCTCTATGTCTCAACACTAGACGACTTTCCCTCAGTGTTGGAAGCTCGCGTATGTCCAAGCTATTCCGAAAAAAGGAAGACGCTCGATTACTTAATAACTTATCGCCCTATGCAGTATTAGACTCCACCTGTAATTCTAGTCTAAGATCTTTGAAAACCCTTCTCACTTCATTTTTCTAGACATCTGTGAATCGTTGCATTCTCTTCTTTAATCTGCCAGTGACGGCTTTCGGCGCTCAAGGTCTTACTAGCGATATTACTTCGCTATTGAACACGATTTATGGTTTTCCGCTCTTAGGCACTACGGGGAGACTCTTGCGTGGTGGCGTCTGACATATCCAAAGCATTTGACCGGTTATGGCAGGCGTCACGCCCTCCAAGCTCCCCTCCTTGGTTTCCTCCTTTCTCTTTGCTTACTTATTCTAGGCTTTTCCTTTCAAGTCGCTCATATCGTGATGGCTTAAATGGAGACTCTTTTTCTTCATGTATGTGGGTTCTCTCAGGTTCGGGTCTTATCTCCTACTATTATTTCTAGCTTTTCATTAATCGATCTTCTCACCTTCAAATTAATACTCTATTCACTTATATCGATTGACTCGACGCCTCATCTTCACCTCATTTCAATTCTGTTCTTCTTTACTCCTACAATTGGCATCTCGTTTAATACTTTTCGATTCTATCAGGCTTAATGTGGATAGGATTCCGAGTGGATCGTCCTGCTAACCTTTGTGAAATTTCAATTTCATTAAAAACCAACTTCTAGAAATTCCTCTCTAAAAACCCTGCTAACGTTTCCTAATTTTCTTCGACGGTTTTTCTCGCTCCTCTGGTTGACAATAAGAACATCCTTGGCCTTAACATAAACAAAAAATTGTTTGGAAACCTATATCACAACGGTTTTAGGCGGCTCAAAGAAACTGGAGTTCTGTTTAGACGTTAGCCAATTTTCTTCTCAGCTCCAGCTATACAAAAGCCTCATCCGCTTGTATGGAGTACTGTTCTCATATCTGGCGGGCTCTGGTTTCACCCGGGTTTTGGGTAGTGTCGAGGCAAAGGCCAAAAGTGCTTATCAAAAGCTGGTCCGTACTTTCCAGTTCACTTGACCCTCTCTCTAATCTTGCGACGCGATTTTGGTATCAGTTATCTCTTCTATGGTACGACGCGCAAGATGTTCGAAGAATTACACTCGCTGTACACCCACATTTTGCCGCTCCTCGTATGCACACAGCAGTGCTGGGTTTCTTTCCCAGTTTTGTGTAGGATATTGGTACACGTTCAGGCTATGTTGCTTGCGTTCCTACATTTCCTTCACTCTGTTTCTGTGACCCTTCCCATTTTTGTTGCTGGCTGAACTTAGTTCCCTCACCTTAAAGCCTGCTCATCTCATTCTGGTGGTAATTTGCGACCTAGTTATAAAATGTGCTGCAAAACCGCCTCCGAATAGGCTCACTGCAGTGAGTTGGAAGTTTCACTGCTAAATATACCCAAAATACTATCACAATTGAAATGGGTTATTATATATATATAATAAGTTATTATACATATATATATATTAAACTATGATTTTACTGTTGTATTTAAATGTCTCATAGTAAAGTTATATATTTATCAACTCATGGATGATATAATTAGTTATTTAGACTATTCCGAGCGTTTAGCTAGAATATTTGTATGTTTCTACAATTTTTGAACTAATGGACGTTCTCGGATTTTTTGGCGGAATTTAAGTATTTCAACAAACTGAGTTGAGGATCGGTAACATAAAAAGATGGGGTTATAGAAGGATTGAATAGCTCCTTTTAGATGCTATGTGTGTAATAAGATTATGTGGAGTAGAAATTAGAGTTTTTTGAAGCATATAAAACAAGCTTTCGGTTACTAAACCAAAAACTTCAAAGCTCATAAGCGTATTGATCCAAGGGTGGCCCTACGTAAGCAATTGTTGCATTGAAAAGAGTTGAGATTAAATGCAGAGAGGATAGAAACTGAAATCGTCATCGTAAGATGAAAAATGGGATGAAGCAATAAAGAGAGGTCTTTTATGAAAAGTAGATAAGTGTTATGATAAAAGAGAATACTTTGAGAAAACCATATTTATTATATACATGAAGGAGAACGATGGCGGTCTGCTAAAATTTGACGTAAAACAAGACAAAAGAAACAGAAAGTACCAAGAAAGAAGATGATCATAGAGCGCTCTTACGAAACCGCATTGGCACAGAGAACAGATATAAATTGAGATGTTTTCAATTACGTCCTGCTAGGATAGATGGAAAACTATAGAAAGAACAGAAGTAGAGAGATTTGGCGATAGTTGGACGGGTTGAATTTGGTTCCATTTCGTACAGGAGGACTTTTCCAGTAGAAAAACAGCCCAAAGTAGAGACAGCGACAGGAATAATTTAACAAGGCAGAGTGCAAGCTTGAGAGCACAAGTTTTGAGAACTATAGGAGGAATAAAACATCAGAACCGGCTTTCTTAGTAGTAAGCTCTGAAAAAGCAGAAATAACACTTTTGAAGAAATTACAATATATAGCATAAATATGTTGGAAGGATTGGAGAAGAAAGAATTAGCACTGAAATCGTCTAAGGTGGAATTAGAACCAAGGGTTGAGCAAAAAGTTCAGCTTTAGTGAAGATTAAAGCGGCAGTTATGCCGCGGAAAATCTAAAAACAGGGCAAGGGGAACGCAATGTTAAAAGAGTTAACAAATTTTTTGAAAAATGTCAAAATGCGAGAAAGAGCGCAGTAGATACTTGCATTTTCTACTGAGAATAGAATTTTTTAGTGTAATGGAGAATAGAATTTTGCACGATTTTGGGATAAAATAATAAGTTGGAAGGGTTTTTCTGCGAAATTTGAAGATACAGTAGTTGTTCTAAGGCAAGCGTCCTGTTGCTAATAGAACGACAAGAAGCCAGAGTTAAACCAAGGTATCTAGGTTTGAGTTGTAAGGTAAAGATCATGGGTGTACTGACGAACTCCATGCCAGAAGAGAATTAGCTCACGCTTTGCACAATCCGATGAACCCTTTCCACGGAACTGTATTCATTTCAGGGAAAATCAAGAAGTACGACAGTTAGCGTCGACCTGTTAGAGCCGAATGGTTGCAAAGCTTTCTCTCTCGCCGTAGCCGGGTTCCTGTGGAAGACTGTTAGAGAGGGGGGGGGTAGGGGAACAGAAAACAGATATGAAGTCATCGGAGAGCTAGAGGGGAAAGAATTGAAACAGAAATAGATTGAATAGAGATTTAGAGATTAGGGAAGGTCAGAATGTTGGGATTCATCAAGGACGATCTAAAGATACAGTAAAGGGAGTGCCTCCAATTTATCTTAGAATTAAGGAAAGAAATTGACCGTGTGAACGTTGAAATCAACAAGAATGATGAATTAAAAAAAAGAATGGAAAAGAGAGAGAGAATGTGCTACAATTTTGTGTTTAAGCAGTCGAAGAATTAGGTCAGCAATATCGGCAAACTCCAATCAAATGACACGGGAACAAACATCATTGCAGACCATTGGCACAATGCCTATTGGTGTGAAAATTGAGGAATGTCTAGCAAGTTCATCAACTTTATCTTGAGAGTCAGAGGAGAGCAATTTGTCGTGGTGAACGTTGAAATCACAAGAATGATGATTTCAGAGTAAATAGGAAGAAGAGAGGGAATGTTTCTAATTTATATGATCAGACTTTAGCTTTTTTGATGCCATTTAGGTAGACATATTCGAGAACACTTCAAATCAAGCACGGGAAAAAATCTCATCATTGCACACATGGCAAACTGGCCTGGTTGAAAATTGGCTGATGTCGTAAAGAAGGTTCATAATTTACTTGAAGATTAAAGAAAAGCAATTGATGTGGGAAAGTTAATCAACAAGAATGATGATTTCAGAGAAAATAGAAAGAAGAGCGGGATAATGTTCTGAATTTATAACAGAGTTGCTGTAGCCATTAGGTGTTATATTCTGAAAACTCCTAAATACACAAAGCACAGGACAAACATCATTGCTACACATTGTGCTTGAAAATGAGGAAAGAATATTCGTAGGAGGCACATAACAGAGTGAGAGCTGAATTCAGAAGCTCAAAAAAGCAACATTTCGGTTAGGAATAAGGTAGGTTTAGAGAGGATGATGTGATGTAAACAAAATGAAAATTAAATAAGAAACCGAGAGGTTGCAGTGAAATTTTAAAGAAAAAGGACGTACAGAAAACAGAAGCCGGTTATATCCGTGAATCAGCCAACTCATCAACAGGAAGCGCAATGACCTTTATGGTGATGAGGGTAAGTAGGAAAAGGGGTTATTTTTGGAAGCTACCCCTATAGGCTTCTCAAAATAATTATTATTCTTTATACTATTATTTATTTTTTTTTAATGAGCTAAGCTTTGTAAGGAAGTCATGATATGGTGTGTGGATAAGGGAGAGCTTGTTGATATTGTATATCTGAATGTGGATATGAGCACAAAAGGGAAGAGCAATTGGGTACTGGGGTGCTGGGATGTACTCTAACACTCACTATATCCCAATTGTGTAAATCTCATCGTTCAGGAGCGTACTCTTCTCATATATATATATATATTATATATATAATTAGATATAATATATATATAGTATTATAATATATATGATAAATATATATATATATTAGTATATAATACTGGTGCGTGCGGTGCGGTTGCGGGCGTGGTGCGCAATTAGTTTTTCGGTGCGGTTGCTGGTGTCCGTCTTCGTGGGCGTGTGCGTGCGTGTGTTGCATGCAAAGAGATTGTTGCGGTGGCGGTGCGGTGCGATGGTGACGGGTGGTGCGGTGCGGTGCCGTGGTGCTACACCTTCGGTGGCGTGTGGATGCGTGGTGCGCAAAAATCGGTGTCGGGACCATTACATAAATCATATAAATATATATATATATATATAATATACTTATATATATATATATATATCATATATATAATACGACTATATATACTATTATATATAATATATATATATATATGTGATTCTTTTCTACTTATAGGAGTTTAAGCTAGAAACCAGGAGCTCCTAGCCTTTAGATTTTGGAGTGCATCATGCGAGCCCTCCACGAAGATTCGTGAGGGAGCCTAGAATTTCTGGTGTTTTGGAGCGCTCCGAAACGGCATAAACTCAGGTTTAGGACTTGCGGTATTTAGATAAAGTAAGTATAGTTTATGTAATCACGTCGTTTTTTTAATGGGATATGAATTTTAAAAGTGCAAGTAACAATGGTTTTATGGACTGTAAGTTATATATATACTAGTATATTATAGTATATAATATATTTAATATTATATTAATATATATATTATATATTATATATAATATATATATATATATATATATATATATATTATAATATATGATATATATACTATAGTAATAATGATATATATAGTATATATATACATTATAAATATATATAATAGTATATCAATATTAAGTATATATATATATATATATATATATATTAATATAATATAATATAAATAATAGTATATATATATATCAATATTATATATATATATATAGATATAATATATATATATATATTATATATATATACTATTATATATATATCTATATATTATATAACTATAGACTATAACATTATATTTATATAATATAAATGCTTCAAATTCTTTGCCGATGATACAAACTATAACAGATCAGTTAGATCATCTTCAATATTGCATCCTTAAAATAAGTTAAAGAAAAAGATTTAAGAAGTTTTCTCAAGGTGAAAAGAAGTTATAGGTAGTAATTTGATTTTAAAGCACCATATTCAAACAAGCTACTACTATACTAGCTTACTATTACTACTATCGACTACTACTACTTCACATCCCTGTGATTCAAATATTTCTATGGTATGCGCTAATATTGTCCAATTCAATTGATATACGTAAATCTTTTAAAACAAAATTGAAACCCCTCAACAGATGTGGAATTCGTGTGAAGAAAATATATGAATCTAAATGGCACGCAGTGCAATGCTTAAAAACATGATTTGTACAATCAGATGTCAACGTTTTTCTTGATCAATAGATTCAAACACACAGTTTTTAGTAAATGCCACCCAGAACTATAATTAAAATGAGGTCATTAATCCTAATAATTTGAATAGAAGTGATGAATTATTTCAGGTAAATCCTGATGAGACAGTGAGAAAAACGCCAATGGATATTAATATATTCTATAATGCTTCAGAGTGTGAAAGCACCAGATGATGATGAATAGTGAATTTATACATCAACATAAACGAGGGAAATAAAAGAATAGTGTCACACTGGACAAAGTCCGTATGAGTCTGGAAAACTAGAAATAAGATCATCCTTGACATTTAAGTAATTAGTTTGGACAACTTTTTGTCACTTTCACAACATCTTAAAATTAGTGAGATGTTATTCCTCCAATCAGTGAGAATTGAATAAATGAAAGAAAGGTCAAGATATAAGTTAAGAACTATAAAAATCTAATGCTATTACAAAACACTGCAGTGTTGTTAAATTCATCTAATAATCTTGAAATAAAAGAAAACATAATAATATATATATAATATAATATATATATATCTTTAGTTTATATATAAATATTATTAATTAAAATATAATATATATATATATATATATATATATATATATTATTATAATATATAATATTAATATAATATATATATAATAAACTATAATAAATAATAATACTAATATATATAATAATACTATTATATATAATTATATAATATTTATATATATATAATATATTATATATATATAAGTATATATTATAGAACTTCTTAAAGCAAGAGTTATTTGTTTTATATGAAATTGTAGTAGGATTTCGGAGCGGAGCCGGAGCTAGATTATTTTTTGGAGCGGCGCTCCGCTCCAGTATCTGGAGCTAAAGGTTCCCGAAGCACTCCGCTGAAACTAAGCTTTCCGGAGTGCTCCGGAGATTGAGCTCGGCTTCTTAAGGTAGCTTCCGGAAGCTTGGTATGGAGCGGAGCTGAACATCGGAGAAATCTCCGGAGCCTAATATATATAGTATATTATATAATATATATAAATAATTAATATATTATATATATAAATAATTATATATATCATACTATAATATAACTAATATATATATTAATATATATGTAATATATATAATATTATATATTATACTATTAATATATAGATTATATATATGATTTAATATAATTATATTATATATATATATATATATATATATAAAAAGTATATATAATATAATATTAATATATATATAATGATATACGGTTTAAACATACGGCAAAAAAAATTCAAAGGGTTATTCCCTTGATCTCATTGCTTATTAAGGATATTTTTGCTTGATATTTTTAAATACCTGCTTGTGTTTAGATAGATGCAAAGGACACCAAGATTACGAAATAATCAAATCAATTTTTACTCAAACTTATTACATTAATCTTCTTATCTACAGCTGCTAATTAATGACCACTGTCCTCTCAGCTTAGGAGTAACGATCATCTTTTTCTCATTGACTGCGGGAATTCTCTAACAAAAACACATGGGTCGTCGTTCTGATTTGGGAGTTTTCTACCCATTCAATATTCCGATTTCGCAGGTCATCTCTTAAAGTTTCCACTTGAGTATTTGTATATTCCCAATCGACCTTATTTGGCCCATAAGTAAAATTAATTCCAAGTGGTAAGGTCCGGTGATCGGCAGTTGATGTGATTGTCCACTCTCGACAATCTAGTAGATGCTCCGTATATTAGCTTGTTAGATAGTCCTAACTAGACTACACAAAATGCGCTGATGCACATCGTTCAGAAACATCATTTCATTTCTGCGATGCTTGTATCAGGCTCTAACTGCCTCTCAGAAACCATATATCTTCTATTTCCTGATGACAAAGACAGACTCTCAATAGTGAGTCACCCCACAAATCCTGCTCAATAATGTTTAAGCGAGATCTATTGCTGAATAATCGATCTCATAGTAGCCATTCATGTGGATTTTCCTCAGTCCACACATTATCCTTTAGATAAAATGACTTATTTACATCTCTAAAGAAATTTGCGTCGGGATTACAAACTTTCATACTTATGGGATTTATAGTTAATACTATTTAATATATGAAAAATGGTATATATTGTGGAATCATATATCGTACTCAAGAATTTATTTTGAACACACTTTTATTATTATTAAATTTCAATGCAGAATAATTAATTACTGGCAAGCACTAATAGGATGGTTAACAGGTGTCTGCAAAATTTAGACTTTAGTGCATAACTAATATATAACTCAGTATGGTTGCAAATATGTCTGTAATTTACAAATAACAATAATAATCCTATATTGCCAATGTATGGGTTAAAAGTTAGTTTTTGTTAGCAAATAATTTTGCCATTGTTGAAGAAATTTTATAACTGATCTTTCTTGAACCTGTGAAATAATCATGGTGATTACCCAAGCCTGTAATGGCTACATAATATTGCAAGATTGTTATTCTGAGATGGATTAATTTTGTTAAATAATAATACCCATAACTAATTCTTTAATATGGGTTAACGAAATGTAAATGTATGGGTAGAATATCCTAATAGTTATTTATTTACTTATATATTTATAGCTATGCCATGGTTTGGAATGGACATCGGGGGTACTCTCACTAAATTAGTTTACTTCGAACCTAAAGATTTGAGCCAAGCAGAAGTGTTGTGTGAAGTCGAGTCTGTAAAGAGTATTCGGAAATACCTCAAAAGTAGCTCCGCTTATGGAGACACAGGCCATAGGGACATCCATTTACAAGTATATTTATTCATGCCTTGTGAATAAAATGCATTATAGAATAACGTTAATTCCAAAAAAATAATGCTAATGATTACCATTTAAAATGTGAATTTTTAGGTTTAATTTTGCTCAAGATTTATACTGCCCACAGATGGATAATTTGATTATAGGCAAACGGAAAGGCACACTTCATTTCATTCGGTTTCCTACTTCGGAAATGAATCCCTTTCTGGCTTTAGCTAAAAGTAAAGGTTTGGCAATAGGAAGAGACGGAAGCGCAAAATATCGGCGCCGGTAACTAGGTTTTTTCACCTTTTGCAAAAACAAAAACTTTCAAATAAACTATTTACCGTCAATTAATCTACAGAATCCAAGAAGCTGATTTTTTGCAGTAATATCAGTACTTTCTCATCTATTTGTAAACAATTTTATGGTGAGTTTTTATTTATCTGTGACTTGTTCATTTATAATTAATGACATTTCAGACATACTCCGGCTAACAGTGGTGTTTGAGAGAGCAACGTTTGAACCTGCATATCCCTCATCTTGCCCAAGTAAGGATTGAAAGGTATTGTTGGGCGCAGTCGTAATTATATCCTCTCCAGTTGTACGAGGTTTCAATTTCTTGGCGAGCAGTTTGGCAACTTTAAGTGAAGCTTAGGAGAAGCGTCACTTGTGGTAAAATCTCTTCAACATTCTATTACCAATTTTCTCTTGATTTTCTAATAGCTGAAAATATGAGCCGGGTTTCCTGGGATACCACTTGGGTGCGTTTCATAGCATGATGTCTCTTAAAATGTTTGCTTGGGGACTTTGGCTTCATGCGTTAGCATTTCACCTACAACTAAGCACAGGGGAACGTAGGTTATCTGCTTCGTTGTTCGCATGAAAATTCCTAAGACAAATGACTCTTAAATACGTTCGTTTTCTTTAAAAGAAAATTCTTTTGAATGTTGAATGATCCAGGAATGATAATTGTTCAAATACTCTCACTTAAAATAGGTTCTCCTCGAGTTGTTTTCCTTATTATAACATGCAAATTTCAGAGTTGATGCACTTATGTAACTTCACAACCTAATAACATTAATAATTAATTCGCTTTTTTTTACTCAACTCTACTGATTCTACCCAAAGCACAAAGCATTCTGTGTGCTATATTATATATATAATATATATATATATATATAATATATATATTATTATGTATATATTATATATATATATATATATATATACGATATATATATATATATATATATATATAATTAGTATTAAATATAAACGTAGATATAAATAATATTAAATAATAAATAACAAAATAAATTGAAAATATAAAGCAATAATATACACAAAGTATATAATGCAAAATAATACTTATATATAAATAATAATTAAACTATCAAGTATATATAATATCTATAATTATAACTTAATATATAGAAACATATGTTAGATAAGATATAAAAATAAAATATTTATAAATAAAAAAAAATTATATTATTTTTATTATTTAGTAAATAAATTTAATAAAAAATAAAGTTTAGAACAATAATTTAAAATAGGAAAATAAATAAAAAATTAAAAATAATTAAATTAAACACAAAGTATATAAATAAATAAAATAAAATCATAAAAAAATAGTAAACAGTATATGCATGTTTCAACTTAGGAAAATAAATATATATATTAGTTAACGTTATTTATAAAAATGAAAAATGAGATTTGTAAAAATATAAATGTTAGGTTCCTTCAACGTTTGAAAAATACAAGTTATCTTTGCAATACAGACAATGCATTTGACGATATGTGATCATCTAGAACAGTAAGACAGTATCTGTCAACAGTTAAATGGATCTTGTATATTAAACGAATGTTTAGTTACTCAAGTCACAGACAACGGTCAGTAACCGGTGACACTAACCTACACTCTGAATCTTCTCAGAACTCCTCTCCTTCTTTTCTTCACCTTCTCCTTCTTCCTTCCTCATTCTTCCTTTCTTCTTCTTCTTCTTTTCGTTCTTTGTTTTGCATTCCATGCATTCTTCTTCTTTTTCAGGAAGGTGAACCCCCCCCTCGGCGGGGGATCGCCTGGACCCTAAAGCCGTAATCCAGACTCCTGTCTCCGTTCTCCGGACTTCACCGATCAGACTTCGTGTCGATTCGCGTCTCCTCACTTCTCCAAGTTTCAGTTCTTCACTCGAATCATTTTTTAAATTTTTTTGTGGCGGCAGAGCCTTACATGGAGGGACGACAGAGGACGTAATCTCGTCTCCGACGAGATTATACGTATCATATAGACTACAACTATCAAATTTCAACTTACCGAATACGTTTAAGCCTAACATGGTTTTCCGGACGAAATTTGGACCTTGGCGCTAAGGGGGCAGCCCCCCCTTAGGGGTGACCTACGGTCACCAAAACTCGCCAGGAATCAGTTTATCACACACAATGACATATTATCCAAGTTTGAAGCAAATAATTTCTCTATTCTTCATTACGAAAAAAATGTGTAGTGTGACTGCAAGGTGGTCATTACTACATACAAACGATTCAATCGAATGTTAATATTATTGTAATTATTCAGTATTGCTTTCGAATGAATATTGGTTAGTCACTGTAAATGCGGAACCCGAGAGCAAGACGTTATAGAAAAGACGATGTAACACCATCGACCGCGAGTGTAAGATTTCGAATCCGAATAAATTACGATTGGAATCATACGAAAATGAATGTCTTGATTCGTATTCATTTAAAAACCTTCTAGGAACCAAAAAAAACCCTTTTGGGGGACTCCGCCCCCTTTTTGGAAGGGGAAATTCTCTTGGGTATCAAGGACCAGCACTCGGAAGTCGCTGTGGAATTTCATCGTTCCAGAACTTAAATTCTGAGTCTACACACTGCTTCTATGAAAAGAACTCGCTTACTACGTTATGACGTCATCAAACGTCAGAAATCTGATGAAATATGTGATAATTAGTTCAAAAAGTCAGACTGCCATGGACATGACTAGGATTTCCAAAAAACTTCCAAAATGGTTTTCAAGTCTTCGACGCGCAGGGCTGCCAATGGGAAAATCCCCAAAATCCTCCGGAGTTGGGGATCTTGACCTGAATTATGGAAAAACGTTAAAAAAAGTGCGAAAAATTGTGACAATTTAGCGATTAGGTGTGCCAGATTTGCGCGAGCAGAATTGAGCAACAACGTTAAAAAGTGCAAATTCCTTAAAAAAGTGGCTAAAATTAGTACAAAAAACAGTATAAAAAAGCGCAAAAGGAACAACGCGTAAAAAAAGGTCAAGGTCGGTCAAGGTCCTAAAGGTCAGGTCCTGGCTTATGTCAGTATTTACTACTGTATACTATCTGGTGTCCAGCATGTCCTAGTCTCGGTCGTTCCTTTACTAATATTTTTAGATGTTAAATTTGCATAATAACTCAGCAATTAGACTAAAGATTTAAAAGAAAGATACATGACCTATGAGAAGGTAAGAATTACTGGGCTCTCCGCTCTGGGGATTGAACAACCAATTTCAAAACACACAATCTATAACTGGATATCTTAATATATATTATTATATATATATATATTTATATATATTATATATATATTATATATATATATATATATATATATATATATATATATATTATATATATATTTATATATATATATTTATATATATATATATATATATATATAATATATATATATATATATTTATAATATATATATAATATATATATAATATATTATATATAGTTATAGTACGGTGATTCAATTGGAGGTTTGTTTTTACGATGGAAATAAAACGCATAGCATTGAAGCTTATGGTGAAAAGTTTATTATGAGTCAAAAGAACAATGTATGGCATTTACTTTTTAAAGATCATCTCATTTAAATGTTGGCCGCGACAACGGTTTAAATGGTCCATCCTGAAGGTCCAATCGTCGACGACGCGTTCGAGCATAGCGACCGGTAATGTCGCGAATAACTCGAGCTTTGTTGGCTTCTAAGCGTGGATGAAAGGCTGGCTTAGTCCTGACGACCAGTGACTTCACGCGAAACCCCAAAGAACAATATCAATGGTGGTGATATCGCACGATCTAAGGGGCCAATTCACAGGTCCAAAACGGTGAATCAATTGGCCACGCAAAATGTTTCTCATGGTCATGTGTTTTCTCTTCCACTTTGTGGCAGCAAGCAAATATTCGTTTATCATGCTGCGATATTCGTTCCCTATTCACGGTTACATTCTGTCGGGCCTCATTTTGAAGAAATATGGACCGATACGATCATTCCGCCGCCCCATAAACCACACCAAACTGTGCATTTATGTGGCTGTAGCGGTAGCTCTAAACATCTTTAGGTTGCTCATCGGCCCAAATACGGCAGTTCTGTTTGTTAACATACCCGTTTGAGTCAGAAATGGGCCTCATCGGTGAACAATCTCGCGAATAAACCGAGGATTTGTAGTCGTCATACAGCCTGAAGCAATTTGGAGACGTGTGTTGCGATGTGAGGCTTTCCATGATTGGATGGTATAGCCATAAACTCATACTATGCTTCGGTAAAAGAAACGGGATACTAGACACGTGTCGCGTGGTTTGTCAAAACAACTTATTTGGTAATACCAAACCCACAAATGAATCACCAATATACATATACAAGAGGCTGGCATCGTTATAAAAAGTAATTCTTATACCGTTACTCAGGCCTTACTTTGGAAAAAAGGTAGACTCCTCGTTATCGTTTATTCCGTTTCTTTGAAATGAAAGTAAGAGTCAAAGCTGTAAACTGAGCGTTCTGTTTCGCATGTCATAAAGGAAATATAGCTAAAAAACTCTGAGATACCGTTCTTTTTAGCTATTTTGACTATCGAACCTTTATTATGAATATCTTTAGGTTAATTAATTTATAGGTTTGTGCATATTAAATTTTCAAATTATTTTATTATTTAAAAAAATTACTAAAATTTTTTTAATAATTATTACATCATGATAATTAATAATTACCTACCATTGCTTTTGTAGGCAAACTTATATATTTTGTTTATGTATATTTTCGTGTTTGGCAATTCTTTATGTGGTTGCATTTTCAATGTCTTCAGCATTTTAGTGGTTTAACCTTTTGTACATTGTTATATACATTATATATATTAATTAGGATAGTCACTTTAAAAGCAAAACATTTGTGTGAAAACTTCCACTTCTGTATTTATTATCCTAATATCTTTTTATAAAATTGTGTGTTCTTTACTCTTCACGTTATACTTTGCTCGTTTAAAATTTAAACAAAATACTATATAAAATATTAAGCACTTTTAAGATAGAGTGATTTAGTAAAAAATTTATTAACCAATCTTTATTTTTGACAAATAATTTTAAGTTTTCCATAATGTTAATTATTTGTGCTACACTCTCGAATTATATTGTTTAGTTCAAACATCGCAATAGTACATAATTTGATGTTTTGTCTCCTTGTCAAGAAATTCTCGGTTTTGTGGTAGAGAAGTAAGAAGATAAATGCACCCAAATAACACAATACTCACTATTAGGTTCAAGAGAACGATTAAGATTTTCTCGAATACTATACGTAAACACAAACAAAAACAAAAATTTGTTCTATGAGTGATATAGAACACTGATACCTATTAAATCTTGTATTATTTTAAAATACTACTATCAAGTGTCAGCCTAATAGATGCAGTAAATAATAATCTTTTCGTGGATTATAAAGTAATAAAATTTCATAGAAGTCGTCATTGCTCAAAATGTAATCTGACTATAAGCATGATTATATATATAAATAATGCGATAAACTACCATTATATATATATAAAATATATATTCCTAAAATAACAATTATATAAACGTAATTTTATAAGCTTGCCAAAATTTAAAGAAAGTCGGAACAAATAGTAAACGGATGAAAAAATATAACGAGTTACTCGGTGCGGAATGCATGAAAGAAAATGTAACGAATCGTAAAACTTCCGTTCTCTTCAAACTAATTCCGTAGTAATGGATACCGGAGTAAACGATGGTGTCCACCTCTGGTATGTGTATATATTATAATTTATATAAGTTATATATATAATATATAGTATTTATATATATATATATATATATATATATATATATATATATATTATATTATATATATATTATATATATATATATATATATATATATAAATATATATATTAGTATATATAATATATATATATAATAATATATATATTATATATATATTAGTATATATATATTATTATATATATATATATATATATATATAACATATATTATATATATATTATATAGTATTATTATATATA
>JABUQX010073421.1:30000-44648 GCA_015478945.1 Trachelipus rathkii
ATATATATATATATTAAGGGCTTAAACCTTAATATAAAATATATTAATTTTAATTTGTTTATATTCAAAATTGTAATCACTTTGTTAAGATTTTAAATGTTAAAATTTTATGTTTGCAAATTAAATTTTTAAATTTCTAAATTAAGATTTTAGAGAAATGGCAAATTACACATAAGCTGCTCATATGTTATCGAGCTTATTTTTACACGTTATAACACTCACCAAAATAAGAGTAACAGTACTTATCATCACAGTACCCCTGGCGGGAGTAGCACCAGCAGCGGCTTCAGCACATCGAGTAGTACAGCAGGAGAACGCCAAGGAAGTGGAGTGCCAACTATCAGTATAACACCTGACGAAGCAGAAGCGAGGGGAAGAACTTTATCGAGGTTGAACAGTTCAAGGCTAGACCTCAGAGAAGAAGATGAAGATGAGTTAATGAGCCCAGGAGAAATAGAAGAAAAGTGAGAATTTTCTAATATATATATATATATATATATATATATATATTATAATGCACCTCATATATATTATATATATTATATATATATATATTATTATTATAGTTAATATATTTTATATAATTATATATTTTAGTATATATATGATTTATATATATATACTATAATATATATATATATATTATAAAATATATTATATATATATATATATATATATATATGTTTATAATATATATATATATATATATATTATAGGTAGTTATGTTATATAGTGTGCACCGATACAGTGGTATCGGTATCGGTGTATCGGTCGATTTTGAGGTTGCGTAACGGGATTGTGAGTAGGTAGTATCGGTATCGGTATCGGCAAGTTTTGCCGATACCTTTAACCGATACCACACATTTTGCGTCTTTAAATTGATTTCCGATATATAATATTATATATATATTATATATATATTATATTATATATATATAATATATAAATATATATATATATTATAGTATCTATTTTATATATATATATATATATATATATATCACGCACGCATGTCCCTGCAATGTTGAAGTGAGGTTGCCTGGTAGTTTGAAAGGTTTTGAGCTAATCCAACACCATTCAACGGAAGCTAGATTTGATTGAGGTTTTTCAGCACTTGCTATCAACGAAGAGAATTTAAAACTTTCTTCATGACTCGCGATTCGAGAAGGGTGCTTCACCTTTCTAGAAATGTAAAGTTTCAAATTTCTTCTTTTCTAATTTGCATTAATATATTATATATAATATATTATATATTATATATATAATATATATATATATATATTATTATTATATGTAATATATTATATATATATATAATATATATATATATATTCCGTAATTTGTTCTGATATTTTCTCTATCTATCTGACCTACTGTAAGTTTATATAGGCGTTTTCGTTTTTATTTGTGCTTACGAACGTAGGAAATGCTCGAGTTTGCGTTCGTTTTTGTTAAACCGCAAAATCGTAAAAAATGCTTAACAAACGTAAGGAATTTCCTTTATTCTATAAGGTTGCTATTTTACGTGATTGCGGACATTTAGCACGTTTCCTACGAAATGGTACCAAAAAAAATGACGGCGTGGTAGGCCCGTTGGAATTGATGAATTTCATTCAATAAATCAGCTTTAAATCTAATTTCTTCAAAATCGATAAACTCCATCACAATAGTTGATCATTTTTTGTAATATAAACTTTTGTTATTAGTTTTATTTTGTTTATCCGAAATCGACCGAGCTCCATCACAACAGCTGATTTTCATTTGTTTGCAAAATAAAAGTAAACCTTGCAAGAAATTGTGTTCGTTTTTTGCACGAAATTCATCAAGTTGTACAGGCAACCAGGAGTGAAAGAAGTATTAATGTATTAAGTGTGGTTTAAGTGTCTTTTACATAAAAACAATATTCCAAATTTTTAAGTTCTTCGCCTTTGAAGTATTTTGAAGAATGGAGAACTTTTGAAGAGATATACGGGTGCCTATTGAGGTCGTAGTGATCTCTGACAGCTAAATCCTCTGGTTGAGAGTTGGGGAGATTAGTTTGAAAGAAATGGCCATGCGTTTGAAGGCTCGCATCTTAGTTGTAGGAAAGAGTTTGACCTACGTAGTCGATGTTACAGTTGGCATTTATATTTGTAAACGATGTGTGACATCAAGTTATGGGGATGCTTTCTTTAATCTTAAAAGAAACTGCCAATTGAGTTGTTGTTAATCAAAAGAATATAAGAACAACTTGCATTGTGGAAAGTTTTGTTTAGATATTTCTAATCTGAAGTGAAGATCATTGGACAGGGGTCCAATGCAGGGAAGCCGAGCATAAACAGGACGTTTAGGAACATCATATGCAGTAGTTTAGGGCGATAAGTGTTTGAGAAACGTGTAAACAAGTTTATCAAAACGGTAGAGGGATAAAGGCTAACCTAGAAAATTTTTCAGAGAAAGGGGATTTCTTCATGGAAAAACTTCCCATCAGAACAATAACAAAGGCTTGTATGCGGGACCTTAGACCCGCCATTTTATGATTAAAGGAGATAGAAATACAGAAAATTAGGTTCGATCCTGAGAGTAATGTCGGGCTTTGAGATAAATGAAGTAGCAAGTCACTAATATTTTACATGGGACTTATTTCTTTAGTTATATATCTTTTAATCATAATTGTAATAATACGAAGGGTTTTACGATAGATGAATTTTAGTATTTTCTTTGCTTTTAATTTAGACCGTTTTCGTTTTTGTCATGTCATTTGTGCTTACCCTCGATAAGAAATGCTCACACAGTTTTAATAGTAATTTCATGTTTCAGGTTTCACACTTTCTGGAAAGTCAGGGGAAAAAAATGTCAGGGAAGGTCAGGGAAGCGTTTTAAATATGCTGAAGAGTCAGGAAATCAAAACGTCAAACAAAGTCCGGGAAATTATTAAAATTTCAAAACATATGAAAAAATAATTGGACAAGTTACATATTTTGCATATATTTTTTTCCTTACTGTATAATTGTGGAATGAGAGATGTATTTGATAAGTGCATGAAAAGGATGGGCGACGATTTACATTCCATACTAAATCTACTTATATCCTGTTTCTTTCTATTTTTAGTTCACTATTACCTACTATTCTTCCTATTCTGTCTGTAGAGGTTGTTCCAAGTTCATCTTTCCGATTGAAGGTGATTGGTATATGGATGTGTTTTATACTGTAACTTATGACTTAATCTGTTTTATCTTTTTCTTTTTAAGGGATTTATACTTTTTTTTTTGAGGTTTCACGAAGTGATTTTGGATTTTGAGCAGTTGACAGCCGATAAATTTCTCAACTCAACCATTAGAAAATGTTTTCTGTTCCAAACCAAGATGTATTTTCAAAATGCAATGGCCTTTTTTTTAAAATGCTTAGTCCTTAGAACGTTGAATCAATTTTTACGAAAGTTCCAACGTCAGACCCACTTGGTCCATTCCTGTTTACAGATTTACAATGTCTCGTACTAAATATTATGGAAGGATTTCTTAGTCCAGTAACATGCCTGCTACAACACTAAGCTTTTTGTATTAGATTTACATGACAAAGACAATTTGCGTAATGTAAAAGGTATTAATCTTGGATTTCAGACAAAAAAACTTCTCAAAGAAGTCACTTCAAATGAAAGTAATATCCTAAATTCAAACTTGAATGCCAGACTGTGCTAATCAAAATGACAGAAAAGATATTAGAAAGATGTTCTCTGAAAGTACAAAGCCTGTCCAGGCTTCATCATTGGATCCAGTAATAATTTCATCCAGCCAGAACAAGGGACACAAAGATTTGCTTTATTGCAGAGGCTTGTAACCACATAACTGAATCACCAGATTTGTGCTGATAAAGCAAAACGCACGACTACTGTACTGTGCAATGAGCTATTCTACCCTTGAATAAATTCCAATATTTGGATGGTGAACTGTCCTTCTAAAGAGACTTGATGAATTTTTTTCTAATAGAACCTGGGAATCAATGTTATGCGGAATGGTGGCAAATTTTTAAATTAACTGATATTTTCCCATGGAAATACGACAGTGGAAGGAGGGTTTTCTGTAATAAAGCAATTTTAGTGAGAATCTGAAAAGAACATAGTCTGATTTCTCAAGAACGGTGCACATGCTATAAGATCTCATGAAATATTCATAAAGTTCTATCACTCAAAAAATGTGACAAATGTAAGAGCTGCCCATAAAAGATTTGAAGACTCTCAAGAAAAAACGAAAATTTTATTCATACGATCAATAAACTTGAAGAACCAGAGAAGATGTTAAACAAGCTTTGACAGAAGAAGACGCTATAAAATCCAAAAATTCAGATGCTTGAGAAGAAAACGTTTAACCTAATCTCCCCATTTAGAACTTTTTGTGATCACAGTGGACGTATTCACCTAGGCTATTAATGTAAGCTTTAAATTTATTTCCTTTTTGTATAAAACTGTTTACTTTTGGAAAAAAAAGTGCGTTGGACTGCTATTGCTAAAAAAAAAAAAAATATTTTTTAAATTCATCCATGATGATGAACAATTTTATTAAAGTAAATTTTTCATATTTTTAATTATGAACTGAGTAAATAGGCTGCAATAATGATAAATAGATATTTATACGCCCAAAATAACGAACACGCTGGTCAGGAAAATTTGCGAATTTTGGCCAGGGATAGTCCCAGGAATTCAAATTTAAATTCCGTATGAACCCTGTGTTTAAACGACAGCGATTTCGTGCTTGGTTTACTTTTGTTTTTAAACAATTGGAATCAGCTGTTGTGATGGAGCACGTGATTTTTGAATAAACAGAAATAAAAATAGCAAATGATTTATATTACAATAATGGGATAACTATCTGTGCATGGCAGTTTATCCATTTGAAGAAATTAGATTTTAAAGCTGATTTTGTTTTGAAATTTATAAAGTAATTCAAATAACCACCATCTGTTTGTTTAACTTTTACGAAGGACGTGCTTCAATTCCGGTAGCACGAGAAATAGAACTTTACAGTAATTAGGAAAGTTCCTTGTGTTGGTTTGAGCAGTTTCTTGCGACTTTGTTCGGTAAGTTTGACAAAAAGAACGCAACTCGAGCATTTCTTACGTTTCGTAAGTAAAAATGCAAAAAAAAGGCTATATATAATATATATTAATATAATAATATATATATATATAGTATATATATTATTATTATAATAATATATATATATATATATATATATAATATATATATATATATATAATTATTATTTATTATATATATATAATATATTTGGATATTTACTGGAGTAAAAGTTGGTATCTGGTATCGGGTATGCAAAAATTCGGTATCGGTATCGGTAGTGCAAAAATTGTGAGTAACTTGTATCGGGTCATCGGTTCGGACGAAAATTTTGGTATCGGTGCAACACTAATTGTTATAGTTATTAAAAAGGTTCAATCACACTTTAAGAATTTTATTGAAAGGTTAAAATTCCAGTCACATTCTTTCAATTTCCGAACACAGTATCTTCTTTCAGGTGACACGAACAAATAAAAATAAATTTAAAAGAAAAAAGCACCTTCAGTTACGAAGCAGGACTTAAGAAGTCAAGTTACATGAAACCATACGTTGTCATTAAGAGTTGAAATAAGTGATAGCACGACGAAATTATTAACACTCCAATTTAGTGAAGAGTGAAAATGCGAATTTAGTCCTATGCATGATAAAATGGAGAATAAATATCATTTTCTCTGATGTACGAGTTTTCGCAACTATGAAAATAATGTCGATCTATGAAAATTATTATTACTTTTTTTTATTATACTCGTAAGTTATACGAAAAATATTAACATGACTAGTATATCCAGCTGATGTATTTGTAAATAAAATTTCTATGCGAAGATGATTTTATGACACATGATTTTTTGAAACACTTCCGAGCTCAACGTTGATTTTCTTTTACCTTTTGTTGTTTGTTTACTGTCACCAGAGACTGGATGGGTTCAGGTCGTGAAGCATAGTAATTCGGATATATATAATATATATATTATATATATATATATATATATATATATATATATTATATATAATATATATATATATATATATATTAATATATATATATATAATATTATATATTATATTATATATATATATTATATATATATATTATATATATATATTATATATATATATATATATATATAATATATTATATATATATTATATATATATATATATATATAATATATATTATATTATATTATATATATATATATATCTTATACAGGTAACACCGGCTCACGGGTAAATCCTAATCTAAGGAGGGAGTGTACTCAATTATGTCGCTCAGATGAAGCCAAGCCCAAGGGAGAATAGCTCACATCTCCGCCACCGACCAGTTGTGAACGTGAGACCATAGCTTTGCCTGGGCGAGTGATCTACTCTGAGCTACCGGGCGCTTTTATATCATATATATAAAATATAAAATAATATATATATATATATATCTATATATATATAATATTATATTATATATATTTATATATATATATGTATTAATATATTATATATATATTATATAACTCAAACATACGCAAATACCATGCATGCAACATAATACATTATCTATAAAACATATACTACATGAGGAGATATTTAATAAGCATTGCAATTTTTGTAACATTTTAAATGAATGAGTCACAGAGGAGATTTTACTCTTCATCAGCGGGTTCGAACACTGGAACTCCGCGTTGCTGAGTAACAGTGACCGGCTTTATCCAATAAGCCATCCACGTCCCCAAAAAGAACCGCTTCAAGCTTTAGTTTTTAAAAACACCCGGTTATGTTTAACTCATCACGCGGAGTCAGTGTCGAATGCCGCTGATGAAGAGTAAAATTTCTGTGCTATTCATTTAAAAATGCATTTATGGTTGGCAGAATTACAACCTAATAAGAGCTGTAACTAGGTAAAATGTAAACTTTCTGAAGATTCTAGAAGGTAGGTATGTTAAATAGAAACTTAAAATTTGTCAACAGTTCTTGCCGCTGAAGATGTACAATTAATGTTGATGCAAAGAAGAATGGATAACTGTATTTCGAGGCATTAAAACAAGTCAGATTTTTTTCTTTTGATTAAGTGTACTGTAAAAAAAATGGGAACATTTTTCTAATATTATGATTGCTTTTTGAAATTTAAGTAATTGTGCACGATGTAGTGAGAAGGTAAAACAAAAGTACTTTGCAAAAAGCAAAGAATAATTTTTGGAATACAACTGCTATCAATATTTTAAAGGTTGGTGATGTTTTAAAATTATTTAAAGATGTCTACAGAATATCTGAAGTGATGACAGTGAGATAACACAAGGACAGAAGGAGGATGGATAAGTTATATTAAAAGTTTCGATGTTTTTTAAATTTAAGTTGAAAAATATAAAGAGAGGAAAAAAGAACAGAAGAAAAGAACACTAGTAAAAATAATGTTTGCAAATAATATTACTAAAATATTTGACGAGATAAGAGGAATTGCAATGCTTTCGAATTAGTGAGTTCATTTAAAAAAAATTGACAAACATTTAAAAAATATATATTTAACAAAAATTCTTTATTAAAAAAAATGGCTTTGGTTAAAGCTGGTAAACCAATTCTTTATTCCACCTCATCATGTCAACAAGCCCAAATTGTCACATAAAGCGATAATAGAGTCCATTCAACACCGGTGGATATTTTGTTTCCGATTGCTTATTCTGATCTTTATTATATCTCACCTCATGTATTTACTTTAGAGGATTGTCCTTGCTCAGTTATTTGTTTCACGTCTCTTTACTTTTCATGCCTTAAAACATTAAAGTTTAATTCTCAATTAGTTTTCTCCCTCCTCGATATTAATATTTGATTCATTTTCCTTTCCTCTTTTAGAGATTTTCATTTTCTTTTGATGGATTTGGTTTATAAAAAATAATTATTATAACTCTCTTTGAGACAGGTACGGACCAGGTTTTGTAATTTTCAAATTTACTAACAGCTGATCATTGTTAGTATCATATTCATATTCTAGATTTCACTCTGACTAGTTTTGTAGATATTTTGTCATTTTACTATAGCGTATAACATCTAAATTTTAAGCAATCAAGAGAATTTCATACATTCATTTTGTAACTCGAAAGGTACTTAAAAAATAATTATATTCTTCTTTTGCTAGTTAAAGGAAACTCGAACCATTTGAATGGTACTAGTTCTTACTTCAAGATCTTCTTAAACTTTTTCTTTCCATTGTATTTTCAAAATACTTTCATATCCATTTTTTTTATCCATAGCCCTCGCTTATATCTTCCTAATCAAGCATGGTTTCATTTTTTCAAGTTTCTATTCTTCTCAAATTTGCCCTTACCTGAGCAAAGATATTACCATTCATTTATTACTCTTTCAAACTGTTTCTCTCTGAATGATTGGAACACTTCTTATTTAAAATATAATCTAGCCCTGCATTTTTACCCCAGTTTTTTCCACATTAGGTCGGACTTGCAATCATCACTGCGAACTTGCTTTACTCCAATCAAAATTTAATTCTTCTTTTAATAGACATGTTTCCATTCATATTATTTTTCATCAAACCTTTTCCTTCTCCATTATTCTTTACTTTATTTTTCTCATAAACTTCTTGCACTTTGAGCTTCCTGACATTTATTTCATTTATCTTTTTTTCCTATTTTATGTACAGTTTCTTAAGTTTTTTATATTGTTTCCATTTATGGTTACGAAAGTTACCAAAATTCATCCTTTTGTACTTATTTCTCATGATATCCATTCAGTTCCTAATGAATAGATACTGTTACTTTCGCTTCAGGATTATTGAATTTTTTAATCCAAATATTTTCAAAATATTAACTTTTTTCTCTCTATTAACCATTGACGTCGAAGTTTTCCATTCGTTATCACTTATTTCCTTTAACTTATATATATAAATATATATATATATATATATATATATATACTTCTTCTATATATATATATATATATAACTATAACATATATATATATATATATATATATAACTATACTATATATATATAATACTATATATATATATATATATATATATATATATAACTTCTTACTATATATATATATATATATATATATATATACTATATATATTCTGTTTTTAGAACGTGTATATTTTGGTGGACAATTTGACGAATCTTTTAAGTGGCTCTGGTCTTGATCTGCATTACTGGAAAGTTTGTCCAATGTTAACTTGCGATGTACATTTGTAAACAAGTGTGGGAAATGCATAACTGTCAGGATCGTCTCTTGGGTGTGTTTCTTATATATATATATATATATATATATATATATATATATATATATATATATATATATATATATATATATATAACATATATATATATATATATATATATAAAAATAAAGAAATATATATATATATATATATATATATATATATATATATATATATATACAACAACGTAATAATGTAACCAGCAGCAATAGTGGGAAACTGCCGAGTTTTCCTGTAACCAACATATATATATATATCTATGCAACGATATCAGCAATTCCTGTGGGTAATGATCTTAATATATTATATTTGTTGTAAAAATAATAATATATATAACAACACTATATATATATATATATAATAATAATAATAGCAACAACTATATATATAACTATTTCTGTAACAGCAACATATATATATATATATATAACTGCTACTAGCGCTGCTGTAACTGCCCATATATTTTTATTACTGCTGCTATATATATATATCTGCCCTTAATAACTATATAACTTATATATATATATATATATATAACAGAGGACTGCGATTCTTCGAAAGATTTTAAAAGATGTGAAAGATGTACAGAAGCCATTCCAAAATTTGAAATTCACCGCCATGTTCTCGCAGCAAAATGCTATGGTAAGAAATATTTAAAACATCATTGTTGTTGTTGTTGTTGTTGTTGTTGTTGTTGTTGTTATTATTATTATTATTATATTATCATCATTATTATATCATTATCATTATTATATCATTATCATTATTATATCATTATTATATCATTATTATTATATCATATCATAATCACAATCATCATCATAATCATCATCATAATCATCATCATCATCATCATCATCATCATCATCATCATCATCATCATCATCATCATCATCATCATCATCATCATCATCATTATCGTTATCGTTACCGTTATCGTTATCGTTATCATTGTTATCGTTATCATTGTTATCGTTATCATTGTTATCGTTATTATTGTTATTATTGTTATTATTATTATTGTTGTTGTTGTTGTTGTTCTTACGAAGTCGATATTCTTAAATGAAGAGTCATTTTGCCATTCAGTTTTCTTCACCTTCAATATAAATTTTTGGAAATCTTCTCCCTCTAAATGACTAATAGGAAATACTTTAATTTAATTAAGATGATTATTGTTTGTTTTTAATTAAGTTTTTTGGAAAAAAAATTATAGAAACAAATTGTTAATACTTAATATTTTTTGTAGTTGCAAAGCCCACGCCTTTAGCCAATCACTGTCCTCTCTGTCATGAAAATATTCCTCCTTGGGACGGTGGCTGGAGAAATCATTTGATGCCAGGCCATAATTCATGCCCGGCTAATCCCAGAACAAGAACTAAGACCCAAGGTATTCATTTGCATTTATCAATTCTTTGAAAGAATTATTTATTATTAAAAAATCAGAATAAATTAATCAATCCATTCTTTTTATTTATATATTTATTTATTATTATTATTATTATTATTATTATTATTATTATTATTATTATTATTATTATTATTATTATTATTATTATTATTAATTATTATTATTATTATTATTATTATTATTATTATTATTATTATTATTATTATTATTATTATTATTATTATTATTATTATTATTATTATTATTATTATTATTATTATTATTATTATTATTTAAATGAAGGGTTCAATAGTAGGTAATACTAATAATAATTGTTCTCTTCTTTGGCCATAGTTACAAAAAGACTCGTATACAAAACCTTGGACAAAGACCCGCACGAAAATGGGTCCATGGACGGAATCAAGAAGCAACGCGAGAGGAGGGGGTATGACCTCCATTCGGAAAGACAATCCGAATCCGGTGCAGAAGGCAGGAGATATCCCAAAGGGCATTCATCGGAGTCGAGTGCGACGGGCAAGAAAGACATCTTTTCTAGAAAGCGATAAAATTTTATTTACCTTATGTATATACATACTCTAATTTTATATACATAAATTTTTAGCTTTATACTAAGGTTAGGTTTTGTCAAATCTAAAGTTTTAAAAGAGTAACTATATATATATATATATAACTTAACTTTATATATATATGCTGCTTAACCTTAATAACCTTAACCTTAAAACTACTGCTATATACTATATATAAAGAGATAAATATATATATATATATAATATATATATATATATATATATCGTAAAAATTGTAAATTGTTATGTACAGAAAAGTAACATTTTTTAATTCAAGTTTAATCCAGAGAATAAAAACTTAAAAAATAACTTAAAAACTTGAACTTTTGACTGTGATGTCTTGAATATTATTATTATTATTATTATTATTATTATTATTATTATTATTATTATTATTATTATTATTATTATTATTATTATTATTATTATTATTATTATTATTATTATTATTATTATTATTGTGTGTGTTATTATTATTATTGTGTGTGTGTGTGTGTGTGTGTGTATTATTAAGTGTGTGTGTGTGTGTGTGTGTGTGTGTGTGTGTGTGTGTGTGTTATTATTATTATTATTAATATTATTATTTTTATTATTATTATTAATAATAATAATAATAATAATAATAATAATAATAATAATAATAATAATAATAATAATAATAATAATAATAATAATAATAATAATAATAATAATAAAGCCTGACTGCCTTTCGGAAAAAACTGGCGCAACGCCAACCCGGCAACAACAACAACCAGCCAGCAACAACAATGATAATAATAATAATAATAATAATAATAATAATAATAATAATAATAATAATAGAAAAAATTTGTATATTTTCAATTGATATAAATTTGGAAGCTATTTGAGAATGCTTTATACATTCCCTGCATTAGATTTGAGTATTTTTAGGAAAGAAAATATTATGTAATTTAAATAAGAACTTTTGAAATTGTAATACACCGAAAACTTTATTAAGATTTTTATATTATCTAAAACTAGTATCATGGATAATAGGAAATATTAATTTAAAAATAACTTTTAGTCATTTTTTTTATTTATTTATTTAATTATTTGTTATAAACCTCATAGAAATCAATATAAAAAAAAATATATCACTTACTATCGAGATTATTGTTTTCGTTTTTAACTGTACAAAAATAAGAAAAATAACTTTTATTTACATAACTTTATGATAATATAACTTATATAATATAATAATAATGATATAATTTATATAATATAATAATAATAATATAAGGTAATTTATGATATTATTTGATCCTAAGTTTTTAATGCTTTTACAATTAAAATTTTATTAAAGAAAAGAAGCAAAACTAAAAATATGAGAAATTGACACTTCTTTTGATTTCCATTATATATCATTAACTTATTAATTTAGTTTCTTTAAAGCAGCGGTTTCCAAACTGTGGGTCATGACCCCCGAAGGGGTCATGAGTCTTTTTCTGGGGGTAATGGAGGCTCCAACTGTATGTACTCAGTGAAACCATTTTCATTATGAGTGATATAATGTGGGGTAAATCAGTTTTACATAACGATATATATATATATATATATATATATATATGTGCTACTATATGCTTATACTTTAAATATAAAATATATATATATATATATATATATATATATATATATATATATATATATATATATATATATATATATATATATATATATATATATTACAAACCCTAGTCAATTTTATAACCACAGAAAAGGCGCCTCTCGTTTACCATGAATCAGGCCTACTATTTCACTTGTGATTTGTGGCAATTTGTTCCGTTTCCCAGTCGCTTCTGGTCAGTGGTCTCTCGTGGAGTAAGTTGTGTTCAAGTGTTTGGGTGTTATTTTTATGAGTGTGTCGACATAAGGTTAAGGCGGCTAATTCTAAACAGTCATACTATAATCCATTTATTTTATACATTGAAGTGGAAAATTTTATATTATTTAGGGTTGACATGTTGTTAATTTAAATATGTCGAATAAACGCACTACAACGAGAGTTTTCTCAACTTTGGTCTTTCAGCCATCGTTAACAATAGAGTTCAATTGCCACTGTGCGTAATCTGCAAGAAGAAGAAGCTTGCTAATGAGACCATGAAGCTGTTCAAGCAGAAGGAACATCTCACAAAGGTTCATTCGGATTTGGCCAGCAAGAAATTTGAAGTGTCAAAGAAGAATTATGGATATTAAGTGTTGATTTAAGTGTTTTTATTTATAAGGACTCTAAAGACCTTGAGGCCTCGTACAAGATCTCCCTTCTTATAGCGAAGCAGAAGAAGCCACACACAATTGGAGAGATAGTCGTTAAACCCTGCATGAAAGAGACTGCTCGTCTTGTCCTCGATCATAACTGTGTCAACAAGCTTAATCAGATAAGTCTCTCGGACAACACAGTTAAGCAGCCCATCGATGACATGTCCCAGGATATCAAACTTCAGGTGCCAGGTAAAATGCGAAAATCTCCTTTCTTTGCAATACAACTTGATGAGACAATAGACGTCGCACAGCTTTCACAATTTTTAGTTTATGCTGGGTTTGTTTCGGAAAATCGCATTGAGTAGAATACTCTTCTTCAAGCCACTGATAACAACTATAAAGGCTGAAGATGTCATGAACATGGTTTCCAACTTCTTTCAAGAGGATAATCTCTTGTGAGAAAAGTTGGTTGGTGTGAGCACGGACGGAGCTCTCAGCATGTTCAGCTCCAAGTCAGGATTTAGGCGCTTCCTGCTGCCCTCGAACTCACTTTCGCAACTGTGATCCACATCATCAACCATATCAAAGGACGAGCACTCAACACCAACTGTTTCGTCAGTTGTGCCAAGACATAGATTCTTCCCACCAAGACCTCCTCTTCTACATATCTGTTCGTTGGTTGCTCATGTATTTGAGCTCTTTGATGAATGGCAGATATTTCTTGCAGCTCAAGGGAAGGAAATGGAAGGTTTTAAGGGACATTCGAGAGTGGTTTAAGTGTAATCTTGCATATTTGGCATACGTGTTAGAAGCTTTGAACCAACTCAACCGGCAACTGCAGGGCCCAGATACCACCATCATAATGCACACAGATGTCATCAAGTCTTTTTTCGACAAGCTAGCTTTTAGGGTGAGAAAAGTTGAGATGGAAAATGTAGCTTCGTTCTAACGTCCGAATGAGGTCGTCGGTGAAGAACCACTTGCAGAAGAGCTGCAACAAGTTATCCAGGAGCACTTGTCAAGCCTCAACCAAGAGTTATGACGCTATTACCATGATATTGATGCAAATGAGAATGCACAACTTAAACCTACCCGCAATCTTATCCGGTACAATGTAGCCAATCTTCCTGGTGACAAACAAGATGAATTTTTGGAACTCATCAGCAGCACCGCAGCCAAAGA
>JABUQX010073422.1:0-11567 GCA_015478945.1 Trachelipus rathkii
CGAAGAGAGGTTTTCCTTACAATATTGCTGGGTATGTTAGGTTTTCATAGTTAAGTGGCTAACAATAAATGATTATCTCCTAAAACGTAAATTAAGGGTCTATTAAATACTCATTGCTTACAAAATAATTAGCTAATTAATAAGTGACGCCTCACTTTATCTTGTCAATCAAATAAATGCTAGTGTTAATATAATTTTACGTATATTTATTTTAAAAATATGTGAAGCAACTTATCTTTTACAGTCTTTATTAATTTTTAAATTTATTATAAATTCCTAATTCTTAGTATTAGAGATTGCCAAAAAAAAATACCAGCTTCTTTGTGGGTATCTCTCGTCAACCACATATATATATATAATTTATTATATTATATATATATATATATATATTATATATATTATAATAGTTATATATTATATATATGATATTTATATATATATATATATTATTGGTGTGATAATTGTTTAGAGCTGACAACTGATTCTATCAAATCCATATCTCAAAAACTACAGAAAGCACAGGGAAAAGGAATACATTGCTGGAATGCTTGTCCAATTTTAGGGTGCGGAAAATCATAAAAAAAAAAAAAAAGTAAAAAATAAAAAAGATAAAAATTCATATCTCAAAAACTACAATAGCTACGCGAAAAGGAATACATTTTTTTGGACATCCTGGTAAAATTTTTAGATAGGAATGTAAAAAAAATAAAAATATAAAAAATTTAATTGCTAATTTCACTAATATAATTAGAGTGATTATGTAACAAACCTAACATAGGGCCATCGAATCAAAATAAATAGACTTTCTATTAATTTTGCTTTTTTTTCTTTACTAAAGAATAACCCCAGAGGGTAATTATACCGCACCGTTGGCAGGAGTCGGGGTCCCTCGGCCTTCCGGGGTTGAACTACGGGTAGGACCTAATTCCCCCCCCCTCCGGGAGGGTCCCTGAACTCCCCGCTCTTTGGTATTTGGGTTCGCGGGGGTTCCCTCCCGCTCTCTCTCCTACGGCGTATGGAAACAGTCCGTCTCCTGTGTTCTCCCGTCGGCTTTCTTGAGCGCCTCCTACATTGCCGCGTGTAACTAACCTTTCTACAAAATAATATATTACCTTATATAGGTTATTATTATTTTTAATATAGTTATTTTTAACTACAGATATTTATATTTATATGCTATACCATAAATTATTATATACGTAGTATGATACGTATATATATATGGATATTAGTTTGGTATGACGTCTATTTGTCTATGTGCCGTGCTCCTTAAAAGAGAAAAGCTCAATATTTATTTTGATGGTGGAGTTATTTATTTATTTTTTTTTTGTTTACATTTTCTAAACTAACCAATTTTACAAGGATTCCAAAACTGTATTCCTTTTTCGCTGTAGCTATTGTAGTTTGAGATGGTTTTTTTTTTTTTTTTTTTTTTTTTTTTTTTTTTTTTTTTTTTTTTTTTTACAATTTCCCGCAATAAAAATTTTGCAACGGATTCCGAACAATGTTAATTCCTTTTTCCTGTAACATTTGTTAGGTTTATTGAGAGTATTGGATCGATGATATGTTGTCGCTTTCTAAACCAAATATCTACCTGTATGATATATTATTGATTATATATATATATATATATTATATATTATATATTAATATAATTATATATATATATCATATATATATATATATATATATATATAGTATATATATATTTATTAATATATATGTATATCTTATATATTATATATCTATATACTTATATATGATTATATATATACGTAGTTATGGTCTATTAATTGGTTGTTATAAACTACTCTTTTTGGTTTCATAACTACAACTCTATCTCAAAAACTACAATAGATACCAGGGAAAAGGAATAACATTGTTCGGAATCCTGGTAACTATTTTAGCTGCGTGAATAAGTGTAACAAATAAACATAAAAATGTAAAAAATAAAAAATTAAATTCATACAATTTAAGAAATAGCTACTGCGAAAAGAAATACATTTTTGGAATAATTGTTAAAATTGTAGTTAGGAAAATGTAAAAAATAAAAATAGAATAAATAAAATAAATTTGGGGCTATTTTTTTTTTTTAGGAGGAGGGGAACATAGTATACTAAATAGCGTATATATATATATAGTATATCTTAATATATTATTATATATATGTTATATATTATAGTATATATATAATTATATATATATATATACTATATACTATTATATATATGATATATATTTATATATTTATATCATATATTTAATTGTAAGGTATTACGCGGCAATGTAGGGGGCTCGAAAGCCTACGGGGAACACAGGGGGGGACGTTTTCCATACCGCCGTAGGGAGGGGCGGAGGAACCTCCCGCGAACACCCAATACAAAGCGGCGGGGTTCCGTGAGACCCTCCCGGAGGGGGGAAATTAGTCCTACCCTCCGTAGTTCCCCGGAAGCGCCGAGAGACGCCGGACTTCTGCATCGGTTGCGTATACCCTTGGGTAATTCTTTAGTTAAAAAAAAAAGCTAAATTAATAGAAATCTATTTATTTTAACGAGTAATCAATAAAAAGGTCTCTAATAGGCTCTCTAATCATATTTAATATGTTTTTATTAACAATTAATTTTTTTTTTATATTATTTTTTTTACATTTTCCTATGTAATATTTTACCAGGATTCCAAAAATGTATTCCTTTTCGCGTAGCTATTGTAGTTTTTTGTTAAATAATAACTTTTTTTTTTTTTTTTTTTTTTCACATTTTTCCGCACTAAAACTGTTAACAGGGATTCCAACAATGCTATTCCTTTTCTGGTATCTATTGTAGTTTTTGAGATATCGATTTTCATAGTCTTTATTTACAATCATATATAATATTATATATATTATATATATATATATATATTATATTATATTATTATTATATATTATATATATGATATATTATTATATATATTATATATATAATAATATATATATTATATAGTACTATATATATATTTATATATTATGTATATTATTATATATTTATACTAATATTAATACTTATATATTTAGTGTCAGTCGTTTAGTATTCTATTCCGTCATATTTATAGTGCTCAAAAACTTACTTTAATGCTTACATTGTAAATTACGGAATACATTGGTGGATTACTGCTGGTCCAATTTTAGTACGGAAAAATGTAAAAAAAATAAAAAAAAAAAAAAAGAAAAAAAAAAAATTATATCGTTCAAAAACTACACAAAACTCCAGCGAATGAATACATTTTTGGAATCCTGGGAAAATTTCACATAGAAACAGGTAAAAAATAATAAAAAATAAAAATAAAATTATTGTTTAATCAATTTATAGTAATATATTTAGAAGGCCCTATTTAGAGACCTTTATTGGTTTCTCGTTAAATAATATAGACTTTCTATTAAAATAAATAGAATTTCTATCAAAATTGTTTGCTTTTTTTTTTAACTAAAAGCATACCCCAGGGTAAACCGCACCGATGGCAGGGGTCGGGGTCTCTCGCCTTCCGGGGAAACTACGGGTAGGACTAATTCCCCCTCTCTCGGAGGGTCTCCGGAACCCCGCTCTTTGGTATTTGGGTGTCGGCGGGCGTTCCTCCGCCCCTCCCTACGGGGTATGGAAAGACGTCCCCCCCCTATCGTTTCCCCGTGCCGGCTCGATCCCCCTAAGTGGTGCCGTATAAGCAATTTTCGCTATGTGAAATTTTCCCAAGGATTCCGATAAAAATGGTATTCCATTTTCCGCTGTAGCTATTGTAGTCTTTTTGAGTATTGTTTTTTTTTTTTTTTTTTTTTTTTTTTTTTTTTTTTTTTTTACATATTCTTCACTAAAATTTTACCAGGATTCCAAAAATGTATTCGTTTTTACTGTAGCATTAATAGTTTTTTTGGAGCCTTACATATGACGGATATTAACTTAAACGCTGGCCCTATATATATATATATATATATAATTATATATATATATATATAATATATAGATTAACTATTATATATATATATTATAGTATATATATATATCATATAATATATTATATATTATATATATTATATTATTATATTTATGTATATATATATATATATATATGTATATATAATATATATATTCATATTATTATATTTATATTAATACTTGAAATTAATAATTCTCGTTTATTTGAGGAATATTAGTAAATTTTTTATTTCTTTTTTTTATATATCTTTTTAATCTCATTAAATTTATCATATAGTAATTAGTACTTTTTCATTAACAATCTTACTGTATATTATGCGGGGCTCGAGCCGACTGGGGACACGAGGGCGTACGAAGTCCCCCCCCGTCGTCCACCTAGAGGCGAGAGACCCCGACTCTGCTATCATTCGGTTCTTTCAATATGAAAACCTTTACTAAGGTAGAAATTTTCCACAAAAGAAATTGATGTTAAATCCCCCTATATATAATATTATATTTATATATATAGTTATATATATTTATATATACTACTATATATACTATATTATATATATATTATATTTATAATTATATATAGATTGCGTTACTAACTCTTATTAGGATTGCTACTTAAACAGACTCTTAAAAACAAAACGACTTCTGTTGCCCTTTGAAATAGTATCGTGAAACAATCGATAATATCGTTTTCTTTCAATATAAATTATATATTATATTATATATATATTATATATATATATATATATATTATATATATATATAATATATATATATATATATATATATATATTATATATATTACTATAATATATTATATGAAAACCATATTTATAATATATAGACTGATTACTATTTCAGTTAACATCTTTTAAAAGTAATTGCTAGTATCTTATATTACTAATATATATATTTTTGTGCTGGGCAAATGAAGAAATTCCAAATACCAAAAAATTAAAATTTTAAATGTTCCAATGCTACTCTCCAAGCGTCAACTTTTCTGTTGTTGAGTAGGGTGGTTTTAAAATTAAAATCTTTATATAAGGTTATATCTTCAGCTTATGATTGAGTAGTGGAGGAGACAAAGACAAGGTTAACAATAAACATATGAAATAGGGCGATAAAACAAGCTAAGTAAACGCCACTTTTATAGATCAAAGATGATTATATTTTCACAACAAATTCTGTTTTGTATAAGCATCTAGTTAAATATCGAATACACAAAGCAGAGCCAAAGAAAGAAGAAAGTTTAAATCTGGAATCATTGAGCCAGATCAAATAAATGCTGATATAGAAACCGAAAACTATAGTCCAAAATAGGGAAGCTAAGAAAATCAATAATTTGGAGATACTCCCTTTAACTTTTTCTAATATTTCAAAGGATAATATGTTTCGATTAACTAAAAACATTTTCTTCCTTCCCCTTCCCTTCAATTTTGACTCATGACCCCCTATTTCTTCTTAATTTCTGGAAAGCTTTGAAAGTAAATCTCAATTTGTAAAACTTTTCAACTTGGTGGCCTTTATTCTAGTTTTCCTCCTCTGTATCTTTTAACAGATGTGTTACAGATGGAAACTAATCACCCTTAAATCTATCAACAATACTGGTGTTCCAACTTTTAAACTTGTGTTATTAAAGACAATTATTTCAATTCACTTTTCACTTTTTGGAAACTGATATGCATTTCAACCTCCATTACACTGTATTGTTTTTAGATAAGTATCCTATGGTCAATTTGATGATGATTTTGATGGTGAGACATGGTTATATTTATGATGGAGTGATGTAAACTCTCTCCAAAAATGTTACAAAATTATCCAATATCCCGTGCGCGTAGGCTTCGGGAAGAGTCGAGGTAAAGGGCTGGGAGATCTTCTGCTACTGGTGCAGAGTAATATCAAATGCTTCTCTTTCTTGTTCACTAATACCTGGAAGACTCTGCCTATGCCAAAAGAGATAAACAAAACATTTGGAACAGCATTGACAATGTCAAAGCTAAATGTACAACTAGTAAATTCCTATATATAGTGAGAGAGCATATATGAGGTTATGATAGTTAGAGCAGCAGTATAGTAGTGTGGCATATATATATATATATATATATATATATATATATATATATGTTAGAGTTAAGCAGAAAAAGTAAAAAAGTATATATACCGTATATATATATATATCATATATATATATATATGTTAAGTATATATAGAGCAGCAGCAGAGAGTATATATATAGAGTAAAGAGAGTAAAGAGCAGAGTATATATATAAGAGGGTGAGTATATATATATACAGAAAGAGTATATATATATATGTCTGAAAGTATATATAGTATATATATATAAGGTATATATATATATATATATATATATATATATATATATGGTTATAAATGGTATATATATATGGCAGGTGGTGTGGTATGTATATATATATATATATGGTATATAAGGGTATATATATATATAGAAAGAGTATATATATATATATATATATATATATATACCCAAAAACCCACCTGACTAAGTATATAAGTAATAGTATATATATATATATATATATATATATATATATATATATATATGAGAAGAAAGTGTAAGTATGAATAGATATATATATATATATATATATTTAGTGTAAAGAATATGTATATATATATATATATATATACATATATATATATATATATATATATAAGGTTATGGTTAATATGTGTTGTATATATATATATATATGTATATATATATATATGTTATTTATATATATATATATACATATATATATATATATATATATATATAGTGATGAAGTTGGAGCATATGTTATATATGGCGTTATATATATATATATATATGTATGTGTTATATGGTATATATATATATATATATATACTGTATAATATGAGTAATCTAATTAGGTAATTATAATTGATATAGTATATATATCTATATATATATATATATATATATATATATATATATATATATATATATATATATATATATATATATATATATATAGTAGTATATATATATATATATAAAGTAGTCTCGGTAAGACCTCCAAATTGTGGGCGAATCCAAAAACCCACAATTACTAAAATCGATTCTCAAAAAGCTTGCAGGAAAAACAGACCAATTTTTTGTAATTTAAAGTTCGATAATTCGATAACTCTTTTAGCAGGAAAAACAGACCAATTTTTTGTAATTTCAAGTTCGATAACTCTTTCAGCTGGGTTTAAAAGTAATTACAATTTCACTTCTTTATTTTACAAGCAACTAATATACGTTATTAAATATTATTTTTATTATTAATATACAACACAAGCATAAATATTATTAAATTAGTAAATAAATGAATAGAATATACAAGTATACAAATACGATATATTGGAATAATACTTAAATTTTATAAATGTATCCTTCCTCAATTTAGCGTAAGCGTCAAAAAATCCTGTTCACACATTTTATGCATCGATCGTCAAACCATCATCAGTATGTGAATCGTATTTTCTCAAATCTTGATAGGCATTCCAGTCGAACTTATTGGGTTTTATATGATTAGTTTTTCTAAAGAAAGTCACTTCCGAAACAAGATGACAATTTCCTCACAAAATGGAACATTTAAGATTTTATAAATCCTGCAGCTTAAATATCAAATTACAATTTTAAAGCAAATGTTTTGTCCAAAGTTACAAGTTTAAACAAACAATTCGATTCATCAAATAATTTGACCATATTATCGAACAATTTATAGACCAATTTCTGGAGGAAAGATTTAAAAGAAGTTAACACAATATCAAAATATATATATCACACTATATGTGTAAAACTAAAATTACAGATTCGTAACAATTTTAAATAAAGCCAGAATGACATAACTATCGTAACTTTTTTCAACTAACACCAAATTTAATAAACTTTTTTAATATCGTCAGAGTAGTTTGTTAAGCAAAGATTTATTTTTATAACAATGATATTTCAAACTGGTACAACTTCCCTTTAAGAAAAAAAAGTTAGAATAAAAATTGAGAAATGAACATATTTTTTATCTATAAAAATATGTACAAAAAACACAGACCTTGTTTATTTTACCTGACCAGGAAGTTCATTTACAACAATTCCTAATTCTTTAGCTTTATTTCTGGTTAATCTGCCTGGATGGAAGTTGTGAGAGGATGAAAATTGATTACATATCTGTGCATCTGCTCTTAACCTTCGTTGTTCTGGGAGAGACGGAATATTTGTAAGATTCTCCGACAAAATAGTCATTTCTGTGTCTTGAATATTTTTCAAAGCTGACCTAGTTGAAGAGATATTGCTGACTGACAGTTCATCACAAAGATGCAGAAATTCTGCAACGGCAGAGTTTTTCTCTTCAGCTCGTAATTGCAAAATATTTATTTGAAATTCAGTTAAATCTAGCATTATGCTACATAAGTTGGTAAAATCTAACTGCTCTAAAAAATTAGAAAACTTAAGTTTTTGTTCTATATTTAGGATCTGTGTCATATTCAGTTTTATTTTCCTGGTTATTTCTGAACTAGTTTCATTCTTTATATGTTCCAAGTTAAGCAGTAAGGCTTCGTATTTTGTTTTCACTATAAAAATATTTTGATGTATTTTTGAGATATCTTCAATCGGAACTCTGATAGGCTGGAGTGTGGATAAATGTTCTGGAGTTTCTGTATAACTTAGAGCTATTGGACTTACGTCTGGAGTAACAAGTCTCAAATCTGGAGCAAGAAACAGTTCATAATAATCGGGTTCTTTTTCATTTTCCAATTCCTCTTCGGGTTCTTCATACTGTAATGGAACTTTTACTGTTGCTTCTTTTCCGAAAATTTTGGCAATAAAATCAGAATAATATGTTTTGAATAATTCAGAAGTTTTCAAATATTCCGGGGTCGTTTTCCACGGTCGTAAATAGTGATAATGCACTTGTATTACTTTTCCATCCATACAGGATTTTATTTCGTAAGTTAAGTTATTAGAAAATACTTTCATTACTTCATATGGACCGCTATACTTTTCATCTAATTTGTGAGCAACTCTATCAGATGTCCTTATAATTTTCTTAATGACTAGTTCTCCCACATCAAATGGTCGGAATTTTTCGTGTCCCCGGACCCAGAATTTGAAATCTGTTCTGGGTATCAAAATTCTATCACTCACATCATGTTTAGTATTCAAAATATATACAGCAGGGGACATGTTTAATTCAGAATGATGAGTGTTGTTGTATATTGAAATTACTTTCGGAAGATGCTCATCCCAACTTTTAGGGTCCACAACTGTGCTTCTCAACAAATCAGAAATACTTTTATTCGCACGTTCACAGCATCCATTTCCCCAAGCTGTATAACTGCTCGTAAAAAGATGTTTCACATTGTATTCTGATAATAGTTCTTCGACTCTACCCGTAAATTCTAATCCCCGGTCAGTCAGAACAGCATTAGGGATTTTTAGTAATGTAGGTAAAAGTCTTTTCAAAGCAAGAGCTATAGTTTCTGATTTTTTGTTTCTTACTGGTATAGCGTGAAGGAATTTACTGTTATGATCTATTACAGTTAACAAATATGAATTACAAGATTTTGATAAGGGTAGCTGGAGCAAATCAAGAGCAACTAACTCATATGGTTGATGAGTTTGGATCTTAATAATAGGGGGATGTGGTTTACGACTTTTTATCTTATTCAACTGGCAGATAGGACAGGTTGTACTTACATCACTTACAATTTTCCTTAAGTCGGGATGAAAAATGTGTGGTCTACAAAGTTCAAACAATTTGTCTCTTCCAATATGCGACATACTGTTGTGAGCGTTAAGTACCAGATTTGTCATAAACTGAAAAGATACCACAGGAACTTTCAATGCAGCAGCATCCTGAAAATACAGTACATCGTTTTCCAAAAGTATTCTATTATAAAATCCTTGAAACCTTTTTAATTCTAAAGGGAGTTTGGCGTTTCTATCCTGATTGAGGCATTCCTTTAACCTCTGCAGCAATTTATTTTTCTGGTCCTCTTTTATTGTACTTGAATCAGTTAAATGATTAAATGAGTTCTGAAGACTTGTAATATGGCCATCCCCACAATTCAGTGTTTTAAATGCTGATTCACTTTCGCAAACAAAGCTATTTCCAATTCCGGAGATTCTTCTTTAAAAGAATTTTCATTTATATCTGTTGGCTCTTCAAAATCACAATCAGTAGGAGAGTTTTCTTTGTTTATCTCAGTAGCGGGGATTTCATTATCGATTTCATCACAAAGTACTTCATATCTGTTTTTTACACCTAAGGTTACCCCACTGTTCACCTTAGGTGTTACTTGTTTTCCGACAAGTTATTGTTGTCTTTATTACTTTCCGTATTCTCATTTCTTTCTTCCCTCTTGGGTCTTAATTTTGGATTGGCAAACCAGCAAAACTTGGCAATATGTCCTTTTTTGTCGCAATATTGACAGACCGGGATTTCCATTTTTTCAACCTTTTTTTCTCTTAAAGATTTTGTTTTTTCTTCACATTTTGAGATCAAATGAGTATCTGATCCGCATCTGTAACACAAACCAAGCCTCTTGAAACACTTTTCAGATACATGCCCTAACCTACTACAATGTATGCATTTTTCTTTTGTTTCACTTTTTTCTTGATTTACATTTCTGCTGCTGTTAAAGTATACTCTGGGAAGCACACTATTGACTACTTCCCTTTCACTTTTATCATTCTCAGCATAAGAATAAGTGGGACTGCTTTCGGAAACCAGTGTCTCATTACAACTTTCTAGAGCAAGCACAAAATTTTGAATGGCACTGTACGACATTTTCATATTAAACATAGATTTCATTTCCACATACTTACTTGCGACCAGCTTTTTGGTTTTCTCAGGTAGAGTATTTTTTAATTTCTCATAGAGTTCATCGGAGGTCTCTGGATCGATAAGAGGATAAGCCTTTGTAAACAAAAATCGAACTTTGGCCATATAATCATGAATTTTCTCACCCCCATATTTTACATTAGAAAATGATACCTGCTGAATATTTCCTAACTCTTTAGTGGTTTTATAATAGCTTAATAATTGATTTTTTATAATGTTATAATTTGAAGTAGGACCACCATTCATCTTATAATAAGTTAAGAAACTGCCTTTAAGTTTATTTTCAAGGGCCATTAACCAATATTGCCTATCAGAACCATATTTGGTATTGCAAAAATTTTCAAATATTATAAAATACTCATCCAGAGACTGCAAATCTGACTCATCAAACACAGATATTTCTGGCACCTTTTTACCTGAAATGATTGACATATACGGTGCTGCTGCCGAAGCAGCAACTGAATTATTTTGATTAATAGGTGTATTAAAATATGGAAATTGTGCCAGCGTAGTAAATGGGGTATGATGATTTGAAAATGGGGGAGGGCACACTTGAGTAACGGTAGGAGTTGTACTACAAATAGGAGCACAATATACTGTTGTTACCTGACTCACCCGTACTACCAGAAGTAGTTACACTAATAGGAAACTTACACTCCTCGGTTCCAGAACTTACACCTACTGCACCAGCTAAAGGTGGTAGCTGCGATCGTCTTATTTTTTTAGCATGTTTTTC
>JABUQX010073423.1:0-42500 GCA_015478945.1 Trachelipus rathkii
TATATATTATCTCCAATGGACCATATGGTCAGCAACCACACAAATTTTTGATCCTTTTTCAAGATTTCAAATTTTTAACTTTTAGAATTAAAATAATATGACACACATAGCTAATATAATTAATATATTATATATATATATATTAATATATTAATTAGTTTATAAATATATTATTAGTATATATATATTTATCAATATTATTATAATATATGAGTATTATTATACTATATTAGGGGATGGGGCTGGATAGTGGAATTAGTCCGGGATAGCCGGATACCGTGATTAATCCCAGTGGAATTTTAAAACAGGATACCGGATTACCAGTCGGATATCCGGCAGTCATATATATATATCTACCATCGCTCTCTACCACAAGTCACTTATCAAGATAGACCATATGTAGCAACCACACAAATTGGGTATGCACAGGTCACATATTTTCTCATTGAAAAAATTTTTCACTATATAACACAATCTAAACACTCATTGTGACACTCATGACCTACCTACCTAAGTGGCATTTTTCTCACATGATAACTTACTCTCTTGAGAGCATGCATTAGCATTCCTGGCAAATCAGATAGTTATTGTGTTGTAATGATGTGCTTGATACCAACTCATAACATTATTACACTTATAAAATAACCTCTTAGTTACTGCCAGTTATTTTATACTAGATCTCTAGGATTATATTATAGCAGACTAATAAAGATGATGGCAATTTTTTTCTCTCCACACATTTAAGGATATATAAATTAAAATGGGTATATGGAAATGATGTTAGCTCAAATAGATAGTTCTTAGTCTATATACAATAAAGAGTAGGAGTGTGGTATTACAAAGGTTGTGTTACTACTTAAAGATGTCTATGGAGGATTGAGTTGTGGATATATATTAAAATACGCAGAACAGTGAATAAGGACGAACCATTAGGTATTATCACTGTAAATGTTACATATAAAATTAACCTACATAGCAAAATATATAATATAATATATATATATATATACTTATATATAGGTATATATATATATATTATATAATATTATACTATATATTTAATATATATATATATATATTAATATATATATTAATATAGTATTATATAATTAATTGCTATTTATTAAAATTAATATATATAATTGAATTTATTTGGATCATTATGAATATATTATTTTACAGAAAATATGTTGGAGTTCTGGTGCTATACCTTTCACCTTATTATATTATTATATATATATTATATTATATATATAATATATATATATAATATATATATATATAATTAAGATATATAATAATATATATATATATATATATATATATATATATATATATTATAAATAATATATATATATAATATATTATATTATATAATATATATTAAATACGTATTTACCCGTAAATTGGGGGAAAACCGGTCAAAACTCGTTTTTTTTTTGTTAAAGATTTATAAACTGGTTGAAAAGCTAATTAAATAATGAAAATTAATACTGATAATTATTTAAGATTAATTACAATAGCCTTTAGAACATTAATTCGTCTCCACGAACTTAGTTATCTAGATATGCATTTAACCTTAATTGGATAATTTTAAGGTATTATAAGTTGAAATATCATAAAATATGTTTACTCGTAAAATTGAATATTTTTTTTAAATTTTTAATTTGCATATTTTTAGCACATTTATTTCTAAAACCAAATTGAATTTCAGAAGTTATTATATTATAGAAAACTGGTTCAGCTGGTGTAATATAGGGGAATATAGACGGTCATTATAATTATATATATTAAAAGAATTTCTCATTTGGAATAGATTCCGATTGATCGCTTTATTTCTTCCATTTAAAACGTCTTTAATGTTAATATATTCGATTAACTGTAATTAATGTTATAATAGAAATATTATATAATTAATGTATATTCAAAATCACGAATTTCTTATAAGTTATATTCGGACTACCAGACATTCTAAATTCAATTGATTTTTAATAAATTTTTGACATCTCTTTTTCTATATGATTTATTGTTTTGAACTTAAATATTTAATACAATTAAAAAAAAGAAATGAAATATTTAAGTGTATTAAGGATTTTAGATTCTTTTATTCAATATTGCTCGATTATTAGCCCTAATATTACTTCATCCCTTTCGATTAACAATATTTATAGCTATTTAAACACACAATTTGCTATAGTACCTTAATATTTAATTCAGTATATTATACTATACTATATATATATAAGCACAATTGCAAGGGCGATAGTCTCACTGAGTTATGGTTATTATATGTCGGATGTATCTACATTCAAACATTGGAAATGTTTATGTAAATGATATATGATGTAAGATATATATAGATATATATTTATTTATTCATTACAAAAGGTATATTAGGAGATATATGTTATGTTTGGTGTGATAGCTCACTCAAATCACATGGCTCAAAATGTCGTGTAGCATATGCGGATTATTAAATAATAAATAGGCTACTTTTTTTTAATGTGGCTTTTGAATTGCTATTCTTAGATATAAATTATCGGGTGGGTATCGTTGCTCCTTTGACAACAATTTTTCATCTGATAGTGGTACTTTTCTCGTTATTTCTTACTATATACAATAGAGTGGTACGACCATAGACAGGCGATTATTGAATATAGTTTATCCGAAAACAATTAAACAATAATGGTTTCTTATATAATGTGCTATAGTGCAAAATGTTGAACAGTAAAAAATGAGGCTAATAATATTTCAAGAAAACAGTATACAATAAAAAATCATGGAGATGATTACATTTGTTATATCATAGCTCTATTAAAGTATTTAATAAATAACAGAATTGACCCTATGAATCTTATCCACATGCAAGAAGGGAGAAAACGTCAGGCTGTTTTAAACTTGTTACAGTGACAAGTACTTTTATTATACTCGCTTACAGCCGAGAACGCCTTCAATCCCGCGAATAAACTGCCTCAGCCCTTGGGACTCTCTCTATAGTTCATTTGGCATGACATGACAGTGGATGGGTTGATTCCTAATGCCGAAAGTTGAAAAACTTAACTTCGGAATTGTAAGAAATAGATTTTCAAATCTGGATGTTTACAGAGTTTTTTACATGAAAATGGTGTTTCAATAAAGCGTAGACACTTCGTACTGATTATGTGTAGGCAATTACTCAAGTCAACAACTCCTGATAATCATAGTAACTTTATACGTGAGGTGAGTTTTACAAGATTGGGTCTTAGAATGTTTGATTATTGCAAAAAAAAAAAGCACAACATGAAATAGAAGAATCTATCCTTACAGATTTGATGGACATTCTCATGTTGAAATGGTGTGATAGTATTCGAGTAGGTATGTGGTCGTAGTTATATATACTTTTAAATTTATATATATAGCTATGCATGTGTTGTGACTAGGTATTCTATTTGCTCCACTTACACTTCATTTTTGCTCATATTTCTTCAAAATATTTGTGTGCATTGTTTAGAATGAGTTTTATAATGGTATTAATAAAAATCATTTACGGAGTGTCAAATCTAGGACAGTCTGCAAGTGAAATTACGTGAGAGGTACGAGGTCCTTGTACATTCTCCTCTCGTGATGAACCAAATCTCTTTACGCGCACGATAATCTACCTATTGCGTATTAACGATATATATATACCTAAATAATATACCAACTTATGTATACTATAGAGTTATTGATGACTTGTGTTGATTGTAGTGAAATGTTATATGGGGTAGGTTATGTTTATTTCACGTATAGGTCCAATGTTTTGTAAGTTTCTACCTGTTATATAATATAACTATAATATAGGTAACATACATTTATAGATTGGTAGGTAAAGATTCATTACGATTCCATAATGAGAATATATTTTGCTCACTTTAGTCCGGTACGCATATATACGATATAAGTATATACATAATATCCATAGTAATAGGCCAACATCAATTTTATAGCTAACGGATACCCTACTAGCTAGAGTACTTGATATAGGTCTTCATCGACGATCTTGAAGCAATTAGTACCTATGTATGCTAAATATGGATTAATCAATGTATTGTAATTATATATGTAAACAACGATTTCGTCGAGAGTGTGATTTGGGTGCGTATATTATGAAGTTAGCGATACGGACCGAATGAACCGGATTATCCAGCTGAGTTTAAAACGGAGTGAACCTACAGCGTATATCGTAATCGAGTATTGACAATATTTAAGAATAGTTGACAGTGGAAATGAGGAACCTATAAACAGAAAGTCCAGCTTTGATATACAGTCGAATGTACAGGATCACGCAAGCCCTTTCCTGGTCAAAGGTATAGTTGCTTAGGGGAGTGGGTTGAACAATATTTCTCCTTGAAAAACAAAGGTTTTTTTAATTGTCACAAACTCCTCACTATATAAATCGCGACATGTGTATGCGGACGTGATGATACGTGGAGGTAGTTCTAACGTTGACTCATTTACTTATTCTGACAGCTCAGCACGTGCGATCTATATTATTCACTGTTTTAGTTAATATTTATTACATATTCATATTTTCATAATCATGTTTATTATATGTTACTTTGAGTACTTATGCGTATAATATAATCTTAGGTATTCCTATAAAGTGAGCAAGGTTTCTATCAAATTGTTATGGCTCTGATAATAACAAATAACTACTATTAAATAGTTATATATACCGTTTTCACTTCACTTTATTATGCTTAATGTTTTTAATAGTTTTTATTCCAAACTATTACTACCTTAACAATAATAATCCCCTATCGTTGGATTGTACTAATTTAATGCATAATGGGCTATATTTTAATTTAGGCTACTCTATATAATAATATATCAATAGATATATATATATATAGGTTGGCATTAAGATTTTTTAATTTAATTCTTATAAGTTGCTTATGCTTTTATTATTTTATAATAATGACTATTGGATATATGTCACTATTATTAATTTTCAACTAAATTTTTATAATTTATTGACTTCTTTTCTTACTTTTTGAGTAGGTGTACACAGTTGATGTCTACGGATTAACGTCTAGTTTTTTGGGTACATTATGTACGTGGAATAACGTAGCTAATATAATCAGCGTATCAAATATATTAATAGTTCGAGAAGTGATAGTAACTAAGTCACCAACCTTCATTTTGTTATGTGTGATCATTTATACACAGAAGCATAAATAAAATATATTCATATATTACATACTATACCATTTCGACATTTGCATGTTTGTATTGATTTTGGAACTCTCAGGAATTGTTTTCAGTAATATTGTGGAGTTGCGCTAGTGCTTAGCGCAGCACATTCTCACCACTTGATATATAAACTAATATCAATTACCTATTCCCTTATAATGAATTTAAATATAATACATGATACTTAATTAATATATTTTATTCACCTAATGCATAGAACGTTTCATGTTGAAATATATCACAATCTGTAGGCTAACACTAGCTTAGTAAATATAACATATACGTGAGTACATACCTAAATTATCCTATATATATATATATATATAATATATATATATATAATATATATATATAATAATTATATATATATATAATATTAATATATATTATTAAATATTATTATTAATATATTATATATATATATATTTATAATATATATATTTATATATATATATTAAATATATTTTATATGTATATATATTATATAATTATATATATATATGATATATATATATAATTATATATACCTATATATTAGTATTAGTATAATTATAATTTATATAATATATAATATATATATATATATATTATTATATATATTAATTAAATATAATATATATTATAACTATATATTCATAATATTATAATTAATAATTATATAATATAATATATTATAGTATATATTATTATATATACAGTACTAATAGTATATATATATTATATATAATATAATTAATATATATTATATTATTTATATATATATATAATAAATATAATATAATATATATATATATACTATATACTATATATATATAATGATATTAATATATTAAATATAATTAATATATAATATATATAATTATATATAATAGTACAATAATTACTTATATAATTATAATTGTAGATATATATAATTATATATATTATATATAATATAAATTATAATATTATAATAGTATATAATATCTCTATATAGTATATTATATATGCCAAGGGTGTTCAACGAGTTATGTAAGCGCTGTATCACCGTACCAGGATGTTTATATGAATGAAAATGTGTAAGAATTAAGTTCGTGATTATTTAGATATATAACTTAATTCATTAAGGATGAGCATTGATATAGGATATGTTTAGTAATTGTATAGTCTGCTTTCCATATACACCATGCAAAATGTCCGAATTGTAATGATATATTTTTATGGCTTCTGTAGAAATGCACATGAAAATAATGAGGTTAGGGTACCTCCTCTACCATATCAACATCATATTTTTATGATTAACGGTTCTTCGTTATCTCACCATATCGCAACGTTACCCTCATAAACTGCGTCATATGTTTTATAATATCATCTAATACTTTATTGAAACAATTAGTATTTTATAAATGTTATCGACAGTGAAGGCGGAGAAAAACTTATATATGGGTAAACCATATTATACAGTCATCATATATCTAGATACTATGTAAATTTATTATAACGTGGTGTATTTAATAGTTATTATTAATTATATACAAATTTATTCATTATAAACCTATGAATCTATATTCCTCACAATAGCATATGCAAGATAAGTGAGAGAAGTTATATGTCTTATATGGATAGTTTTATAATATATAAACTTGTACATTACAGTAGTTTTACTAATAAATGTTGTATTCGAATATAATTAATAGTACCTTCAATCTCTACGCGAAATTAATTAGCCTATTATATTACTAAGCCCTCTGTAGTAGCCATGGTTTCTAATTTGTCTTAATACATCAATGAAGGTGGGGCCATTTCGCAATTTTAACAGGCCCTGACCAATTGGCGGAATTACCAAATCAATTGGGATTGCGACTCTGGGGTGAGTGATATAACTCTCTATTAAAATTTGCGCGGATAGTGTGTCTAGTTAGCTGAATGCTGCTATATGCTCGAAGAATTATTACGTGCCGCATTCGGCAATTAGAGGGACGTGAGTCTCACTATCAGGGTGTGTGTAGAATCCAGTCGAGACGTAGCCAACAGGTTTAATGAGTCCACAAATTTTTTGATTATACGTTGGTGCACTTTGTCCTCTCGCCGCAAGCGCACGTAGTCCCGTGAGATAAATTGGAATATGGTTTTTGGTGTGCACAGTGTCGACGCAGGCATAGGAAATTGTGATCTTCAAAGAATCTTCTCTCTGTTACACATATCGTTCATGAGTAAGTTAGTCTCAATGTCTCAGAAGGGTCTAGCGAATTGCTCTGGATTAAAGTCTTTATAATCACAGTTTATTCTGTTTGTTACTTTTATGACTGCTGGATTTCTACTTAAGCTTATAGTCCTATCTATAGTTCGAGATTAAATTTAAGAAAACGTTTCTTGCGTTGATAGAACTCCTAAAGGTATATTCACCTCAGGGGTCAATCAAGGACAATAACTGCAGGAATATTCGGAAGGTAAAACATGTGTTCTGTGTCTTAAAACTCTGAATCTAGATATACACTAAGATAAGTATACTAAGCATTGGCTTCCGAAAACAGTGGCATAAGCTTCATCTTAGATGTATTTTACTCATATATCATAATATACTATATATATAATTCATATATTATATCCTATATATAGTATCACCAAAGTTGACTGAGTATGAGAACTGGTGATGGCTAGTGAATGTTTTATGGGGGTTTGTTTAACCACTTATCATAATTTTTACCATTAACTATTTATAATATATATAATCATATATATTATTAATATTGGATAAAAGTCAGATGAATTCATCGAGTTACCAATATAAAGATATTTCCTAATAAGATTCCGGTACATATATGATATAGTAGTCCATTAGAATAGTAGTCAAGATATTAATTGATAGCCAGGACTAGTCACTCAAGCTTGCTTAATGGCTCATCTACACGATGCAACATACATATACATTAGTCACATAATGTATGGCCTATATGGATACATGTTGTTAGTCATAATTCAACTCGAATTAAGATGATAAGTGGTTCGCTTTATCAGTATATTGATATATACGTATATAGTACTAAGCTCTGCCGTATTAATGAGGAAGTTGGATTTTCATGGGTGTTGGGGATAACAGAAAGTCTACAGTTAGAAGTATATATATATAATATATATATTAATATATCGAATAGTACGGACACCGAGAGGGCTCTCAATACCTATCTATATACCGTTATGTGTATATGAGTAGTGGGGTTGTAACTATGAATACGTATTGTATAAACTCTATGGTAATTGCAATATATGTGGGTCAGTCGGCGTTAGATCGTTATGACGTATAAGTGTAATATTAACGTTAGTCTAAGTATATAATACTGCTATAGCAGCTTCTGCGATGATCATTTACTGTTATTTTGGGGCGTATAATTTGTTAAATTATACCTATTTTCATCTCAATAGATATTAGTTTCTCTTGATATATATCTGTTCACCCTGCGTATCCTCGGATACTCGAGGGAGACGCTATACTAGGGAAGTCAATTATTCCGGTTTATCGGCCGGAAACATGATTCGGCTCGGTATTCGGATCAGTAAAACCTTGGCCGGGATAGACCGATATTCCGGACATCATCGCTAATATACTTCATGGTCATGTCCCAAATGTATGGCTCTAGACATAAATATCTAAACCAGCATAGTGAGAGTTATCTGGGATTCGTTTCCTGCACTACAACAATAATCATATATATGCATACTAGTTTATTGAGTTTTGGATACGAGCTTAACTGAACTCCATATGATAAGTGCTGTTAGTCGGATATGTTTTTAGGACTTAATTCACTATGTGTGTGTGTAGGACTACATAATACATACATGCTGTCTGTGCTAAATATAGGCGGGTAATTGCACTATACTATAGATTCACTTTTTATGTAATTATAGTTTCTTCTTCTTTTGTCTGATGTTGTATGGGAAATAATTTATTTTTGACCATAGGCTTTTCAATTTTACTTGCTTTATGCCATATATTGTAAAATATTTATAATAATCCATATAATTATTTCTCATATTGACATATATACGTATTCAGGTCATTTGTAGGTAATATCTAACTGATGTCTAAGGCATTACGTCTGTTTTTATCGGTACTACTTTGTCTGTGTGAACGAGCATTTACCGTTAATTCAATATATATTAGTTTTCAGATAGAGGTAATAAGAGCACTACTATAATATCATTTTTTATGTGTAATATTTTCTTACACAGTTAGCCATATTCTTAAAATCATTCATATCTCCCCATATTCGTACTCAATATTTGTCATGTTTAGTGACTGATATACTTTTTGCTTTTTTAGGTATTCGTCTCTTCGTGATGATTGGGTACAAAGTTATGCGCAGACGGCAGCTTATTATATATCTATGTCAATACTAATTCTAGTGTCTGAATTTTATCTTAAATCATATTATATAGTAGATATAAAAAATGGTCCATAGAAACAGAACTATTAATTAATGGTACATATATGGATGCTATTTTCAGTGAACGTGTTATAAGATTATAGTAATGGAGCATGTGAGATTCTAAAAATGCTTGTAAATTAAGCGATCGTCGAGACACCTCAGATGTGCTAGTATATAATTTGTGCATATTGTAAGTATCAAAATGATATAGGACATAGAAGTTCGAGTTACTGATTATATATTTATTAAGCAGATTATAAGGAGATTGATTCAAGGATATGAAAGCCTAGTTAGAATAATGAAGGTACTTAGTAATTTTGGGTTTTTACAAGTAGTTGGTGCCGTTACATGAGTAATGGGGAGTGGAGTATAGGGCTTTAGGTATTGTTTAAATTAGAATTAAAGTGAGTATTAGTAGGAATTGTTTTTAGAATATATATAAGGTTTATGGATTTTTGTGGTAGAAGACATTTAGATAAGATTCTTTTTGGTCAAGCGATAGCTGGATAGTTTTAATACTTTGAGTGTAAAACTATGTTGGTACTTTCTATATATAATAAGGTTTGGGACTCTGTTTAAAAATGGTTGTATAAGTTGGGGGTGGTGGGCTAAATCTAGAATAAAGATAACGCAATATTTAGTTAATATATATCTAGATATAATAGTGGGTAGAAGTATTATAATGAATTAATAAAGCTTAGATGTTGTTATACTAAATAGTTATATAATAATTACTTATAGATGCTGATATAGAATAACGCTTTCGAAGTATCAACATGTTTTACACTCAAAATACTTATCATTAATGACTTTTAGAATAAAAAGAAGTTCTGATGTGATTGATACTACTATATATATAATATAATATAAATGAGTAAATTATAGACATCTTATCTAAACTTAAAGAGGCTATGTGAGTTTATATTAGGTAATATTATGAGTGCTATCCTTTCAGGCTTATTGAAGAAGATAACGGATATTTCATTTTATTTAATACAGGCTATATATATATATAGAGATAATAATGAAGGTATAGTGATGGTCGTGTGGCGATTTTATGTTAAAGCAATATTCGATCTTAATTAATTACGGCTATAGTAATATTATTAAAGTAATTATCGATATTAGACTAAGTTGTGTGGTAGATTTTCTTATATTATACAATATATCAATATTATATAGAGAATAATGTAGGAAAGTTTTAATGATAACCTTCCTGGCCATGAAGTCGATTATTAAGCATATATATACGCGCGGAAGTTGGGTTGAAGAAATAGAGATAATTATATAGCTAAAATTACCAACATATTATATAGTTATAGTAAATAAAGTAGTATAATATCATATAATGGGTAGTAGATAATTTTATATTTTACTTTAGGCATTCATTATATAGTATTTACTACTGTCTAATATATATGTGGACCATAATAATAGTGAGTCGTGTCTATGAGCATTCATAATATTGAAATTATCTAATAAGCTTTTTTAACCCAGATGGTCATAAGAACCCAACAAGAATACTACGATGCACTAATTAACTTTAAGTATTATAACTAAACGATTGAAAAGTAAGTGTATGAATAGTGAGTGTTATGAGAGATAAATGTATGGTACCTTAGGTGCCCATATTATATTATATTATGAATTATAATATGAATGTTAAAATTATTTCCTTGCAACAACAAATGTCTTCTATGGAATATCTATTTTAAGATTATATTGAAATGGTTGAATATATTAATATCAATATTTTAGTAGATAATGTGACTTGTTACATTCAGACATAGGTGGGCTGGGATACTAGATTTAAGCGAATATTCTAGTTCTCTCCTCACTCGAATTGCTGGAATTACGTTTAAGAAATCACTTCGCGCGATTGTGTGTATTTAATGGAATAATTTCATAAAAAAATGTTGCGGTACAGTAGCTAGTTTATCAAGTAAAATGTCTCACTCACAGTTATGATATCGATTCAGAGTTATATAGACAGATATCCGCTTGTGCTGGTAAATATTAGAATAAGAGAGAAATTTAAATCGAAAAGAAACTGTACTGTGTGGAATTATACAAGTTGGTCACAATGCACAAGATGTTAATTGTCCAGGCGAAGAATGATTTTTTATAAGAAAAATCGTATGTGGAAAATTCTATAATTGTAACCTTATCCCTGGACAGTACAATAACAGAAAGCAAAGAGGAATTGTAATAGTTTTTTAGTGTTCGCTCTCACGGAAATATTATTTTAATTAATAGTTTTTTGTAGATATATTGATCATAATTTTTTGATTCTAATATCAATTGCAAATATAGATAGGCTTAAATGCTGAAATAGAAAATTAGGTAATTTTTGAAATAGTGAAAGCAGGATTTAATTTATGTCGATTTTTAGTATCACTTAGTATACTAGTCACAACACACTTTTTTTCATATAAGTGCTTTAAGTATTTATATTGCATAGGTAATATTTATTACTATTGAGTATATAAGCGTTGTACGTCAGATCTAGTTTGGGAGACTAAGTTCTTGTAATGCATGGTCACAAAATAGATTCAAGATGTCTGAATTTGATGTAAGAGATAAATATCATCGCTTATTAGAGAATAAATCATGTTATTGACGATGTAAACATGTAACTCATAAGACTATGACAACTGATAGAGTATAAATATAAATTGTTTATCCGATAACATAGGATTAGTTGATATAAGTAGGTAGTAGTATACAATAGTAATTCTGGTACATAAAACAGTTAGTTGAACTTACTTTCATAATGTTATAGTGATATAACTAATTTGTTTTCATATTTTATATTCATACATGATATGTGATATAAAAGTTATATATATTTTTAACGTTAAATTTATCAAGAAGACTAGTATAAGTTATATAGAAGATATTGGGAATAATATTATAGCCATTAGCTAAATTCTCTGGTTTGTAAAGTTTACCTGAAATAAGTTAATTATGTGAAAAGGTCATATGATGAATATTTAGATAGATTACAATGGTATATATTAGGGTTTTGACATCCCATAACGGTATTTATAGATAAAGGGGTGTATGAGTTATTTATATATATAGTACAGTACAAATCTTTTAGAATTTATTGAGAATTTATTACTATTAATTAGCATTCTATGATCGATAGTATGAGTAAAATTCATGATATTAGTATATTTATGAACTTTTATGTATAAAAGCTTTTGTAAGGTTCCACATAAGGCTGATGAAAAAGTTATATAGTTAGGTATATATATATATATATATTATATCTATTATATATACATAATGATGTTTAGATTAGTGGTATACTAAATATAGATATAATAAATATATTTGAAGTATGGATAAGAAGTGGTTAGCGATAATAGATCAGTGTATGTATAACTTTAATAATGGGTGAAATAGATAATCATGGTGAAATAGTGTAATATAAGAGTGGTGTGCCATAATAAAGGGTTCAGGGCTGGTAGCCGTATTCTACATTAAATATATACGGTATATTATATATAAATGGTATAATTATTTCTATATCCTACCCTTTAAATTTCTTAAATATGATTTGCTAATAGATTAATCTATAAAGTGTCACATTATATCAGTATTTAGGCAATTAAGTGATAGGTGATTGCATTATATAAGATTATAAATGTAATCTTTGAAGATATAAAATACTTCTTGGTGTGGTATATAGAGATATAGTTATGCGCAATATATATATATAATATATTTTATAATAGTTATAAATAAATGTGTAAGGTCTTCACGCTAGGTTACTTTTCATAATTCACTCTCATAGAAAATATTTCCCCAATGAGGAAGACTACATTTAGGAGTTTTTAAGCATTTACACATGGATTATTGACACGGCCGGGTATGGGTTTGAGTTCCATCGCATGTTATGCGGCGGATACCCGCTATTTGTCAGAGTTGTGATATACTTGGAGGATGGACCGCTAATGTCACGTTCTCTAGATCAAGTGTAATGACTAATCATAGTTTTGGAAGTCTACTAGATTAATGGAGACGACTCGCTGAGCTGGAATATCGCGGAAAGCTAATTCCGAGTATGGGTGGCTCAATATCGGAATGATTTATGAATTATCAGGGCATGTGATAACCGGATTACTATTAACTTCCTATAGTAGGAAGTTCTTACCTCGGTTTTGGGAAACTATTATAAAATAATTTTGAAAAATTAATATTTATAAGCTATTGTTAAAGGATACTATCACAGTAATTATAAGAGTATTTGTGCACTATAAAAGTTTATTAGGGCCTTATTTAAAGAATAAAGATAATTATATATGCAGAGAGAGTGCAATACAGTAGAAGCACAGAGGAGCTTTTGGGTTTTAGTGGGTTTTAAGTAGCTTAATATGAGGAAGTAGGCTGATTAGGAAGTTTAGGATAAAATTAGTTTATTCTTGTAGATAAGGCGTGAATTATATCATTGATGATGGGACTGATTAAACTATATATATAGTCATTATAATCATAATTATATATTACATTTACTTATTATTGATATATAAACTCAAATATGTTATTTAGCACGCTTATGAATAGTTGATTGGGATACAAGTTATAAGAACAGTGCTATTTGTGGTGTATTATACATTTATGTGTGTATGATCGATGATAGGGGCCATATACTAAGAAATTAATTAGTATGATTAGGGTAGACAACGTATTTAATAGAATTTATTGGGTATAATAAAAAATGGTGATAATAGTGATGATAGGCATATATACGAGTATGAGGAGTTGTTGAATTTCTATATTTGTTTTGGAGTTAATAAGATGTGATTGTGTGAATCCAGAGGAGGGCTAAGTGTATGAGTGTGGATATCTCAATGGAGCATCAATATAAGTGTAAGGAAGAAAGTTGGATTTGCGATATTATACGGAGTATTTATGGGATTGTGCAGGAGATGTTAATAGCTAGATAGTGAAAGAAAAGTGTGACATGGATTTAGAGGCATTAAATTGGCGTGTGTATTTCTTAAGGTTATTGTGTAAGGTTCAGTGTTAATTGTGGTGGAGTTGGCGTTATATTAGTTAGCTCAAATGAAGGAGTATTAAGATTGAGTAATATGTTATTTTATAAGTAGAGAAGTAATATTTCTGGGGTTATTATGTGTGATATTATGTTCGAATAGATTAGTTTTTGATCTGAGGCATAAAAATTCTTTTTTGCAGCGATGGAGTGTCGATACGGATTTGTATGTTTCGTTATATACACGTGTTTGGGCACAAATGGGACTTAAGCTCTCAGCTACGAGGGTGTTTTGGTAGGTCTGTATTTAGTGCATGGAGAACATAGCTCTGGTGATTAGGGTAATTGAGGGAAAGGCTTTCGGGTGGATGGGTGGAGACTTCACAATTGTGAGTGGTACAAATTTACATGCGTTCGTCTATCTCTCTTATAAAGTCAGTTTGATGATATAATAAAGCTAGTGTTGTTTAATTTTAGACAAAGCCAATTGCGGGTGTTTTTTTAGTATATTAGATTGATTATTGAATGATGAATAGAATAATACGGGCAGTTTCGAAGTATACACGGATGTTTTTTTTTAATGCAAATCTAAGGGGGGATAGCGGATACCGTGCGAAAATATTCCGGCTCTGAGAAAAGATTTAAAAAAAGGATGAGCTGATTAGTTCCTAGTACCGCCGATAAAATGTAGTAATCTAGAGCATATATATGTTGGAATGTCTCGCCTGGAACATTGAGCGCGCGATGGGTTTAATGAAGAATCTATCATGGGGATTAGATCGGCAAGTTCTCTCTGTTCTAGCAAATAATATAGAAATAGACGGTAGTGTGATTATGTGGTAATCATTAAAATAGACGTAGTGGTTATATGTTATGTTGATTTTGTTTGTGGTGCTCTCTTAGTAGGTTGTATATACTGCACATAGATTTTTCTAATCTTAGTATGTTATTATATGATGTAATTTCGAAGCGTGGTTAAGGAAGATTGATCTATTTTTGTTATCATAGTATAAAATAAACATTTGTGGTGTGAGTAGATAATTCTTTATGTTACTTATAAATACGATACATATTTCATACTCACGCACATTTGAAGAGAGGCATGCTATATCGTGATATAACTCTCTTTTTTTAACTTTAGTTAGAACCTGAAGGTACTAATGAGAGAATAAGTTTTAATCTCATAGTCAGGAAATTTTGTGTAATTTTGCAAAGTGATCGTAAGATTCGAAGTATTGTAGCTTAAACTGGCAATGCTAATTTGTGGTTACACGCAAAAAAGCGTGCTAATAGTTCAGTGTTAAAAAATGGGATGATTATTAATCGTGCTTGTGCGTAACATAGGTTACCTGATTCGGTGAGCATCTCGCCGATGATTCTAAAAATATTGGATCCGATATTAGTTGCGTGCATTGTGAATATTGGAACATATTCAGATTTTTTTATTCTACTATTTCTTCATTGTACGCTAGCACATTTTGGTTTCTCGAGACGAATCTCATTTATTACGTTCATACAAAGACTATAACTGTTGTCATACATATTTAATGTTATAGCTTTGAATATTAATTAAGAACTTAACAGAATGATAAAAGTATAGGATAGGAGGAATTTAATTGTTAAGAGTAGAGGTTGAGAGTAGAATTTGATGGAAAATATAAGTGACAACATTTGATAACTCACACCATGAGTGAGATGTATTGTGAGTGAATGTCACTCACTCTGAGCGACAATATTTGCCAAGTTCATTTCACGCTTGAATATAATTTTATGTATTTCCTGTGTACAAATTGATTATAAAGATTTTTTAATATATTATATTTTAGATTAGATAATGTCTATTTAGATACAACATATAACTGAGAATCATTTCTTACATACGGACGAGTTTTAAACAGATCCAAAACTGTTTCTATTCATGTGGGAACATGATTCTAAGCAAATTTTTAAATGAATATTAGCTCAGTTATGTTGTTTTAAAGATAAACCCAATTAGGGTGGCGAAGAGAAAACCTTTTGGTGGAAAAAAAATTTAAAAGAAAAGGGCGAGGAAATTTTATTGAATAGCGCAAAAAGAAGAAACTTTTAACTGGGAAAAAAAAAAAAAAAAAGCCCCAACCCTGGTAATTGTTACGAAAAAATATTGTTTTAAAAATATTCAACTAAGGTAGTTAATTATGGCGAAGATGATTTAGAAAATAATAGGAAAAATAGAAACAAACTTAACCAATCAATAAGAAACGCGCAAAAGAGAGAGGCAGAAATTATGTTAGCAGGAATAGTAAAATAAGAATCTGACAGAACGTTTTTTGCTTTTTATACACTTTTCAACACGCTTACGAATCAGGCGTATAGGGTATATGGATCACAATCTAAAATTGAAGCCGAAAAACTTTAGTGGAGTTCAGATAAGGGAAATGGGTCCAACATTTTCGAATGCTTGTGTGTTGTGCGTCTTCAGGGGAAGTGTTATATCGTGAGGAAAGATTTAGATAATGTAGTTTTGGAGAGCTAAGTGTCAGTTCTCTGTAATCGGCGATGGAGTAACACATGAGAGCTTGACAGAATTTGAATTTGATGTAAAACATTTTTAAAAGTTTTTTATTAGATCATTATGAAACGATGCATTTATAGGTAATGATGGTATATACTATGGTAGAATTCTGAAAGAGGGTCGTAGTACCAGCATTGAAGGCACTGTATTTGTTTTTAAGTGAACTGTCACTATAAATGCACATTTGGGGAGGACCAGATGATCTGGAACATGACATGATGTTGTGCCTGTTTATAAGAAAGGCTAGTAAGGAGATGTTGGGAAATTGATGGCCAGTTAGCGGCCTTACAAACGAGTCTCTGGGTCTTGTGAAGCAATAAGGTGGATTTGTTTATTTTGTGCAAGATGTTAAAGTAGCAAAGGTATTTAAAGATAACAACGGTATTGTGGGTAATCGACTGCGCGCTGATTAGACCGGCGTTCATTCGAGAGTGAAATGAGTGAGTATCGAGTCGTGAGGAGTCAGAACAAACACGCTTGTTAGATATTGTATCTTGGAGATAACATAGGACAGATAGGGTGACAAGCATCAGAAAGAGGAAGAGGAGTGAGGAGAAATCTCAGTATGGTGATGAAATAGGGGTATATTCTAGACTTTAGTAAGAAAGCTTTTGATAGGGTTCCGAGGGAAACACGTATATAAGCGGGCTGAGATGAAAGAAGCTTAATTCGTCAATGTGGTACGGTTGGAGTGGTAACATGTTCGGAATTAAAAGGTGGTGCGAGATAAGAAAACAAGTGTGGTAACAACTAAATGGGAATCATCCATCACTGGAAAATAGTGAAGAGTGGTGTCCACAGGGTTCAGTGCTTGGGCCCCACTATTGTTCCTCATATATAAAATGATTTAGAAACAGGGACTACATGCCAGGTTTCTAACGTTTCTGCCAAATGATAACTAAAGTGGCCACCTCAAGTTAGGAATAGTGATTAGTATTTAAGAGCATTTGAAAATAAGTATGAATTACAATTTATATATGACTTCATTCGAGTATATTCATAATCATATGCATTGGGCTGGCTTCATATTATCTAGGCAATGAATTATGGTAAGTAGCTCAGGAATTCAAAAGATGTCATTAGAGTTATTCTGAGCTTAGCGCTTATACATACTCGCAATCTTTAATATAAGGTACTCTTGTTAGATACTAAACATATGTAATGTTTGGAGATAATTGGCCATTGATGTTCTGTGATCTCATTTCTTTTTTGTAAGGAGTAAGTGCTTAGCTCTGTATATGATCTACTAACATGTACAGTAATTTTGTAGAATGTAGCTATATCAGTTTTCATGTTATAGAGAAGCAATAAGAAATAATATGTCTATTATTTGCATGTTTGCGGCGCCATAAAGATATGATAATTTCAGAAGTAGTCATAGGTTTGGGCAGAGAAAGAGAAAAGTATGATTATGATCACACCTTAAAGGTGGCCAATTGATTAACTAATGAGCTTATGTAGGCCACCACGTCAAGGTGAAGAGCTATTGAGTGCACATGTATTGGGCCCCTTATTTAAAGAAAAGACTTAGATATGCTAAGAGAGAGTGCAACGTAGAGACAAGGAATGAATTTTCTGGGGTTTGAGGTTACAAGCTATGCGGAGAGGCTCGAAGGAGTTAGGAATGTGTGGTTAATTTTATGTCGAAAAGAGTTCGTATTTCTCATGAAGGTAGGATTCATTGATATACAAGAATCTAATCATAATAATATATTTATTCAAATCATATTGATAATAATTACAAGAAAGCAATTAAATTTATTATGCATAGTAGATAAAACATTAGGAACAGGATGAATTACAGTATATATTTATAGTTATGGTATAGCATATATTAAGTAAAATTAAGAAGAAATGACCATTACGCCATCTTGATTATAATTAAATAACTATAAGGAAAAATCTTTAATTTTCAACATATCCACGTTTGTTAAATTTATAATATGGAACTCATAGTTACTTTGTCCAGTAGAGAAGGATTATCGTTAAATATATTGGTGATGGTAGAATCATTACAGTGAACATGTGAATGAGAGAGTATTTCCGTTCAGTTGCAGTGAGTGGCTGTGGTAACATTAATATATAATATAGAGACAGAAAAAGACCACATGGGGTATTTTTACATAACGGTTATTTTGTTGAAATGTATTCGAGCAATGTGATGGTAGAATAAGAACATTGTAGAGATATGGATTCTGTTCAATTGCACTGCTCTGCAATAGACGCTAAATTTGTGGAACTATCATGACACCATATTAAATCTAATAATAATATTTTATTATATCTATGTTTTGAGCTAGTCATATATTTTGGTGAGATTTAATGTAGATATATACATGGACAAATTGACAAGAAACACAAATAAAGGAAGTGCACATTATGGTGTATATATAGTTCAATGAATCTTAAAAGTATATAGGGTAGATGAGAGATTGACTGAGAGATATGCAATGTCTACGTGATTAAGAGGGGCCATGTGGGCTTTCTTACACTGTGCCATAAACATAATATTTCTATTATTCTTGTCTTAACATTATTTCTAATACATTGTGTTATGGACAGATGCTGTCGTCCTGCTCGGGTTAGCCTTCTGGCATACCGTTACACCGCCCGGATCTTGATACAAGACATTGAGGCGAAAGTTTTCTTTTGAAATACCCCTCGTACCCAGCGAGTAGATATTTTTCATCATCAAATTCCAGATAGGTAAGTGTGGGGATTAGTGCCTTTCAGCATTATAATTCAGATATATAATGTGTAACTTAGCCTCTCTTCGGTTTATTATTCATTCACCGTGATTTTATTTCTCTCTATCACTTTAGTGATTATTAATACCTCTTGTAGTTTCTGTATCTCACTATTATTTTATTTGTTATAGTGTGCTCACGGAGTGCTTATATCTCCTCAATATCTAATTTTGTGTCGTTTTTTGTGTGTGTTTTCTAAGGGCTACTCTTCACATTCTGTATGTTGATACGTAGACATCATCGTCCGGTTTATTGCGTATTGAGATGCTGATGTTTAATACGTGTCTACTGAACAGTTTTTTATATTATTAATGAAAAGTATAATAAATTATTAAGTATAAAAAAGTGAACTTTTATAAATAGTAATAATTTTACACATTTTGAAAATGCTGTAAGTTTATATTTTTTTATTTAACTTTGTATTAAATGAAAAGTTATGGACAATTTTCTTTAATTATTATTCTATTTTTTTCAGGTGATTAATATATCAGGTTGAGGATGTTCAATAAAAAATATTAAAGCCAATCATTTAAATTATTATTTAGTTCACAATAAAGTAGTAATAGTGGTTAAATTTGCTATGGGTACCTTAACTTGGCCGATTTCCTCATTTTCACCTCCTATACTCCTCATAAAATAAATTGATGATTGGGGTGAAATTGGGTACACATTGTTATTATTTCCTTATTTATTTTAATTTTTTTTGCTCATATTTATATATTTGACATTTGTAATTTTTTATAACGTATAGCTAATTTAAATAATAATATATTATGTATATTTATTATTTAAAGGTAAAAATTAAAATAGAGAGTGAAGGTATTCGGTACTCATTATCTGCGTAATAATGATAGTCTCCAAAAACAGTGTACAAAATTATGTCTTTTGACGGACAGAATTTGTCGACATTAGTGTGATCGGAGTACAATCTTAGATATAATATAATCTATTGTTGGTGTGTATATATATATTAGGTTAAGAATGAGAATAAGTATCGTTTTCTTAATTTACTAATATTTGCCTGGTGAGGACATGATGAGTACAGAGGCACTTACGTTCTATAATAAAAAATTTGTTAATTATTATACGGTGTAAGATATGCTATCACATGAAATTATAAATTACTAATAGGTAAGAGGAATTTTAATTAACAACGACGGGTGTGGCCATAATTCTATCGACCGCATTAATGGTGGTAAGATTTAGAACCGATTCACCTTCAAACTCGAGTCTAAATGAATATTTACTTTAAACTTTAAGCTTAAAAACTTGTCATTTTTAATTTTATATATTTTTAGTTAATATTATTTTTTTATTCCTTTTTCTAGATGGGTGTCTTATCGTATATAAAATGAAGTTTTCTTCGTGTTTGCCTTGTAATATTTCTGTGCAGTGAAATAATAAATAAATAATGATGATTATTAGGAGAGAATTGATGGATGAACGAATGTGTTCTATTAATCCTAAAGATGGCACACAAGCTATGCATACTCGACCTAATATTTTAGTTCTCCGAGTTGGCGTCCTATATACTAACTTTTATAATTCGGATATTGACCAATCTTATTCGTAGGCCCTCGACTTTTTCGCTTAAATAGCAGAGGTATATTTTTATTTCCAACTTGAGAGTTATTTTATCTCAAGTTTAGGTGCCTCTGAACTATTGCTCTGATTATATTTTATATTATATTTTGAAAGAGGAATTTATGGCTGGTGGAATTATCATTAATTTACGTGTTTTTTTTTTTAAATATGCAAACTTTTTCAGAGTAATGTTATAATAATTAATTATATAATATATATTATTTATATATAATATATAATGAGTATAATATTAAATTCTACGAAATGCTTAATAATCTATATCATATTAACTGAGCCAGTCTCCAGATTAGGTGGCCCCTGTATCTAAAAAAACACTATAGTCTTACATTATTTTAATTTCAATACTACTTTTTTGTAAATTTTTCATAAATTGTAATGCAAGAACTAAAAAAAAACAAATAACTTAATACTTATTTTATATCCTTTCTTGATCACCAATTCTCCATATACTCGATATGGATGGGTGATATTTCTATATAGCTTGCCTATCAAAACTTAAATATATCTTTAACATTTTCGAATAGTGAACTAGTGACATGAAGATGATTTGACATATTATTAAATGTCTCTTAACATTTTGGTCAGAATGATTTACGGCGAAACTTATATATTAATAGTGTGTAAAAATGATATTAAACTAAATTTAATAAAACAATAAAATTTAATTGTATTTTAAAATAATCATAAAATTAAAAAATAAATTTTGCATATAGTAATTCGTGGGTCATTTCTTAGTGTCAGAGCTCACTAGTAAATTTAATTTATATTTCTTCTAAACATTAATCCTATCATTAGTGTATGGTAAATGGGGAAAGAGCGTTGGTTCGGGACGCGGGAGAATATTTGCAGTTGTAGATCTAGTGTTGTGTGTGGGTTGTTTGTGTTGTGTAGTGTAGGGTTTCGCCGCACATAGCGACAGCGTTAGTAGTTAGCCTTGAAATTTGAAATAAATAAGAAAACATATTTTGGGTACGGGGACTCATACGTACTCTTGTATACTTCGACGACAAAGTAATTATGATGGGTTTAATATCGGATAGTAAGAATTTAATTATTATTATTCACTTTTTTTGGATTGCTCATTTTCATTTTATTATATTTCTTTTCTTCTTCCATTACTTATTATTAATTAATTTACTTTTTTTTTAAATCTCACTTATTTCTTATTTTATTTTCTGTTACTTTTATTTCTCCATTAATCTTATTGATGCGTCTTGATTTAAAATGTATATTCAGTTATATTAATATTATAGGGTAATAATCTTAATGTTTTTTTTTTACATACATGGGAAATCTTGTATTCTAATATATTAATATAATATTATATTAATATTAATTTATTAATTAATAGTATTTTTCGTTAGTTATATATATATATATATTTATACTATTATAATTATATATATAATATATATTATAATATATAATATTTAATATTAACATATTATATTATATTATTAAATATAAGCTTATCATATAATTTAAATTATATAAACTAATTTAATATCTATATATTTTTACAATATATTATATTTTAGGAATTTCTTAATAGGATTAGGGAATTACTAGAAGAAGGGTTATTTATTCATATAGTCGAGTTTGTATATTCACTGGACTACTAAAACGGATACAATGATTCGCCGGTATACCGTGGATAGTTAATAATTAATTGGGCGGAATATTATAGGTTACCGGGATACCTCAGAGGTGGAGTGTGGCCGTTCAGTTCACTCATTCTGAGAATATTATGACAAGAATCAAAATTGAGGATCTGCAATTTGCGATAATTTTGCAACAAAAACTGTATGTGGAATTTGACAGTTAGCGGGTATTAATTCCTATATCACTTTAGCAATTTGTTGCACCGCAGTCACTTATTTAGTTAGGACTCGTTCATGTGGAACGATATAGATTAATTGGTGGACGTAGTGTTCGGGTTGAATGCTCAAAATAATTATAGTACAAGCATCAATAAAGTTTTTACTCTGACACAGTCTGAGACCCATATTTAGGCGTGTTGCTTATGTCTATTGAGTGTGAGCAAGCGAATCTCGGGTATCAGAAATAATATCATTATTTTATTTTTTTTACTTTATTTTTTTTATTATTCATTATGCAAAGGTTACTCAATGTTTTAAAGAGTAGTTTTCTTTTTATTTAAGTGGGATGCTAAATATTTTTAAATCAAATATTCTTTAAAGGAATAATTATAAAATTTGGTACTTATTTACTATTCTGATACCAATTCAAAGAAAGTAGAAGATCTTCAGCAGCAGAATATGACTTTGTCTTCTATAATAGTTTCATACATTCATGATATTGAATTCCATTTTTTGTGTGTCTGTAGCTTTATACCAAAGCTTTTTCTTCTTTAATAGCAAAGTATTTTCGATTATTTTTATTTTCGAAACCTATATTTAGCTATTAATTTATTATTTATGAAAGTTATTTATGCAACTAATGACTATTTGCCTTATGCCATATATTTTATTATTTTACATATATTTTACTCACTGAAGGCGTTAGTAACTTATTGAGTTATATAAAATTTGTTCTGCTTCTTGGTTTTATGGATTAGTATCATAGAAATCATTTTTGTCTGAGGTTTGTTCGTCATAAAAGTGAAGAACTTTGGTCAAGGATAATCTCATGTAAACAGTATACGGGATGAATTATTATGATGTTTATAAATATAGCAATTGTATAACGTCACTAAATTTTAGTTACAACCACAAGACTAAACTCGTGAGATCACTAAATTAATGCTGTGTTTCAAATAGCTCTCGCGCATATTAAACATCGTTGTCGCTCCCATCTTAGTATCAGCATTTAAAATGACATCTTTTAATATTTATTAGCTGACCTATCATATACGTCAATACTGATCTCGTAGAGACACTATTTAATGAGGTATGCTCTTATGATATAATACACATTATTATAATATTTAATACTTCACCGGGATTTGCTGGGCACTATCTTTGACTTTGGTTCCAAGAATCTGAGTTGTGGGTTACACAAAAATTAACACTTTATGAAACGTGTCACCCTGAAAACTGTTGGCCTTTTCACTTTGTATGGGCCACTGTGTCGGCGCCAAACATAAAATGATTAGTATCACTGATCAACATTGTATCTGATTATGTCAATGGTAAAACTAATGAATAATAAGAAAATAAAGATATATAATAAATAATTTATATGTAAATTGGTACAAGTGCAACCATCGGAAATCTAATACAAGGAGTATATTATATATTATATATATATATATATTATTTATGATGTAATATTATTATTATATACTATAATATATATATATCTATTTATAATATATATTATAATAATATATATAATTATATATATTATATATTTAATAATTAAATATTATATATTATAGTATTATTAATATATATATAATAATATAATATTAATTCAATTTTATTTGAATAGCTCAAAATTGGCTTGGAATTACGTATGTTATAGTTATCTGACACTATCCCATATAGGGTAGTGCATTAATGTGGTGGATATATTATATGACTATGTAGCATGTATTGGTTAGTGGGTTCTGCATATCATGGGACAGTTCTTCATATAGATAAGCCGTGTTGGAGCTTCTACTGTTATCTATCTTGACTTTAATAATATGGTCTTAATCGTGCTTCAATGGAAAGATAATACTAGTATCAGTACCTGTTAACTGTAGTCAGGGTATTTGTGTGCACATAGTTATTTGGTAAGTAGGTTTCATTCTATAAACATCTTTGATTATTATTTCTAATTTCTACAGACTCTATATTTCATCGGCAGGGCACTATTAAATGCATACTATAGACTAGAGTTTATTTATCTCCGTTTATCCTCGTGCTTTCCTGCTAGGTGACTGATAATACAATGGATCTATCGGCCCAGATATCAGAGATAGTCACACAAAACTCTCATCTCGGACGGATAGGCTCGGGTAACTATACGGATATGATTTGTTGTATTTCCGTAAACATATCCTTCACGTCAAGTTATCTATATGTTTCTTCATCAAACTCACTATTGCTATTTCTCGTATCTTAAATTACTTTAGCATATTTTTATCTCCATGTTTTGGTGGTTTGGGTGGGCTCATATCTCACTATTCCTTAAATTCATTTAGTCAAATTATTGTTTTGACTTCTAAGACACAAAATCTGGCGTACATGGCAGTAGTGGAGGTTTCTAGTGTGTATGCAATACTAATATTTCAAATCACTCTATATCATAGGTCCTAACCGATTATATTACACAAGGAGCATTTAACAATATTTTAAATTTATTATTATTAAGGGCTTTAATAATAACTCGTACCTATATTATTATTAATACACTAAGTTTTATTCGAATTTACTAAAGCTTTAATAAGGAAATAACTATAATCTCTATTTAAATAGTGATTAATAAATTTAACAACCTTACACTCTCACCACCATCAAGTAAGAAAAAGAGCAAATCTTCAGTCTTATTGACTAGGAAATTATTTTAATTTATAAATTATATATTAAATATTAATTAAATGCTAATTATAACTTCTATTTACATTAAAATAAAAATATATAGCTTATGTCATTTTGTCATTCTATAAATACTTACCAACGAGTGTGAAAATATAAATCTCTATTATTGAAGGATACAAATAAAATTGCTATTACAATTTTAAATTTTCACAAAAGTTAAATAACATTATAGTTATAAATACACATACAGTAAAGGTAGTTTAATACAGAACAGTAATTATCTTATTTTTTTACTAAATCACTTCTCGCTCATTTCGTCGCTTACGTCACACAGGACACTGATGACGATCGTAAAAAATTGCTGGGAGCAAAGTATTGATCAGGATAGATCTCTCTACTCGTAATGTCATCTCACACGCTCTCTCGCGCACTCACTCAGATTTTAGATCACTAAATATCTTAATTTGACTCAATACCCTACACCTCTACTTCACGAATTTCTCTCCAAATATGTTTAATAGAAAAAAAGTTATTATATATATATATTATATATACTCTATATTTTGTTACAACATTACACGCTTACAGCTGATAACACTATTAAACCATTATAAGGATTAGCCATTGACAGGGAGCCGCAACATAGCGTTTAGGTATATGTGTGACAGAATGTTGGTGAACGAGATACATTAGACACTCATGCTACTTCACAGAAATAGGATTGGGGTGTTTAAGCTGCTTGAAATATAGTTACAAAGATAATCTTCGAGCGACTACAGGCGATTACTGAGTAAGCATGGACTGATGAGAGCTAGTGTGTCAACCTTTTTCGAGCTATTGCTATGTGGCCTCACTACTGTCGGGCGTGAAGACCACTCATATAATGTTATGTTAACTATTTTCCCTACGATCGTCTAGTCATAGGTAAGATATAAATCAAAAAATAATAATATATACTATATATCCTTTTCGAACAATTATGGCATATTTCATATTAAAGTTTTATAATTTATGGGTACCTATTAGTATACTCTTAGTTACTGATTTTTACTATTTATGATATTATTAATCTAACTAGTAAGGCGGTGTTTATAAACTTGAGAATAAACATTCACGTATAGTACTTATATTATTATTAATATTTTTAATACTATATATAGTTCATCTATAGTTTGAACTAAGCAAAACTTGGTGTATTTTGCTCACGTGTACGAAACGTGAGATTATTATGGTTCAGTGCCCTTAGTTGGTGACGTTGTGTAGGTGTGGTGTTGCATTGACATTGTGTGCGTTTCACGCTCGCGGATCTTGTATACTGCGCGTGACAGATACCCTATCAGACAGGCCGTGATTGGTCTGCTTTGATACTGTCTCCTATGTTGCTATATTGTCTTTAATTAGTGTATAATGGGAGAAAGTACGTAATCACAGTGGTTTATCTCGTTTTATCTGATAGCCACCGTATCTAGTCTCAGGCTGAACTGACTTCGAGATCCTCATCTTTGAAATATTATTATTTAATTCTCAATTATGTCTATATCATACTCTTATATTCATATGTTACAGACTTTCTGATTCTACACTATTGAAATTCACATTTCCCTTCTTCATACTTTCCTGCCTAGAGATGAATTTGTGAGCTTTAAGTCTCTAACTGCTCTACTCGCCTTATACATAGAGTTCACATTCAACCTCTGGTTTCTCTCTGTGTGGCGTAGGTTATAGTCACTTTGCACTTTTAATAATCATAGTTTCTTATACTATTGTTAATATTTACGCTTCTCTTTATATATAACTTCGCTTCTATATTCTCTTATAACTCATTAGATTAGTGTGCATATCTTTATTCTAAATATTAATATAAATTTTTCAACTCAAGTATCTTCGCATATAGTTTCCATTCTCTAAGACACACAAGTATTATTCATGCGAGGTCATAAATTCTCACACCTAAATTTCATAGTATAAGTCAGGCTGATTCAGCGATATTCATAAGCTCAATAACATTGTTCCACTGATACTTTCAGGATCTATTGAGACATACTTTTTAAATCTATCTCATTAAGTTCTTAAAAGTATATCTGATATATCTTGTCTTATTTTTTATTGGTGTCACTTAGTAGCATATATAGTATATAACTACTGAGTTGAAATGTAATTATCTTTCTGGCTCCAACACCTGTCTCCTCTCTTGTTCTAGGTTTTTAAAATAAATATTTAATTAGCAGAAACGAACAAACGAATAAGATAGAGAGGGAGGATAGAACAAAAGACGACTCCGCCTCTACTAATAATCTTGTGTATCCTTGGCACTGTCTGTTACACAGTGTCTGGAAACGTGTAATTTAATATTCTCCCACTTGAATATAGGTGAAGTATAATAATATTTATATTGATCAATTATTTTTCCATCTCACAGCTTTGAGAGAAGTTATAGAGTTCGATATTATAATATAGTGATCGACTGAGAATTATGAAAACCGTCACACACAAGAAGATAATGCAGTAAAATCTTGATTTACGCATATGATTGGCGAAGCTAGGGGTTAAAGGCTATCAAAGTTTTAATTATTGATAAGTTACAGAAGAGATTTAATCTAGTGAAAGACAATAGAGTATGGAGTGGAGTAATCAATAAGAAGTGTTAGTAGGTACGTTAGGAATTACAGAATCATTAAGTTTGTGCTTATTACTAAATTCACTCTCTAATGACTACGGAAAGAATTAATTAGTAGGAGTTAGGTGAATAAGTTGAGGTGGCGTAAAAAATATAAACTACCGCTCAACTGCGCAATCGGACAATGAACTTATGAATAATCAGTAGAGTTGCTAGAATTAGGTATGCTCACCGTAAAAATTTATAGATTAATAAAAAACGCTTGAGGAGATTTATTCTGCATGGATCTGTACAGTCGCTGTGACTGCAGTAAGGTCGACTGTCTATCAGATGACTATTACACGCACACTTTAATGACAGGATATGATGAAGATCACTAGAGAATATCAGGAAAGCAAGCACTAGTCAGCGGGACGAACTGATCGACATTGATAAACTGATTACCAAGTGTTTCGGAAATACAATAATCACTACCAACACCGCGACTGCTATTAAGAATACAAGTTGGTGGCTCAACGAATCAAAATGGTCACTCAAAGTCAATCCTCTCCTCGAGAGTCATAGCTACAACAACGTTGATGTACTGACAAGAATCACGGGGGAGGGAGTTTATATGGAAATTAAAGGTACAAAAACGTAAAAATGGGGATAAAATATAAGAAAAAAAAAGGGGAAAAGGAATAAGTAAGATTTAAGTATTGACCATTTTTATTCGTAGCACCACCTTTACTAAAAAGCAAACATGGTCATCGATACTTATATTTTCAAATTTTAGCATATTAATTCACGTTCTATTCCACATTCAAATTACATATTTGATTTATATAATATTTTATTATATCTGAAGTGTGGATTTGATAATCATTAAGGAAATAAATTCTGTCAGTGTTTTATTATTTATTTATTATAATTTATTTTTACTGAGAAACGTTAGCGTATAATATTGTTTTGAGTGTGTTTCCATTTGTGAGTTGTGTTTTGTTTTTATTTATGTTCCTCACCATATTGAACATTAACTAGTGAAGGGAGGTATTAAAGGGTGGTTATTTTGGTTAACAAAGTTGAATTTTATGTAATTGTAACTAAATTTAGTGCTTCTGCCTATCTAACTAAACCTGATCATGAATGTAGTTGGTTATGTGACACTCATTGATTAATCATAGGTGGATTAAAGAGTGTCTATCAGTGAGTTATTGTGATGGGTGAATTAGTTAAAAATCCTTCGACTCAAGCTTCACCTACGGAGCTAATCATAGGTAAGTAGGATATTACTACGTAAATGTTCTGTGTGAGAGGATTTTATAATTCTTATCTGGACTTGCTTAATAATAGGGCTTGGTTTTGTGTTTGTATATAGGCAGTCTTCTATTTAGTGCACTCTTGTTAACTTGTGTAAACTTCTACATGAGTAGGATACATTTTACTTGATAGCATTAATGTGGGTATTTTATGGAAATGTTATCGCGCATTTGTATCTGAGTATCAGTGGTGTTATAAAGCTTAACTTAAATGAGTAGTTTTTATTCACGCGTGCGTGTGCCATAGTGCTATGATGAATGTGAGTGATCTGTGTTTTAAAGATGTTTTTGAAGTCGACGGCGTAATTTTTTAAGAGAGATTCAGATTTTTAGTGTGTTCATTTTTATAGGCAATCTGCCCTGTAAGAATGAGTTAATGTATATACTAGTAAAGTTTGCGCTATAACTAATAAAGGTAAACAGGTTAAGATAAATGTTTCAGTCCTAAGTTAAATAATTTTAAAGTCAGTGCTACTCGGCGTCGACTCGCACACGAAAGGTATCGTGTGTATCATCTGTGGGACATAGATAATTTAGTTTAAGTTAGTTGAATATAGATTGAATACGCTTATGGCTCTGTTTGGGGTTATTGTTTAAATGGGCAGATTAGCACTATATGTTATTGGTATAATATAAGATTGATAAGAGTAGAATTGCAAGATTCCGAGTAAATATTAATATATAGTATATTGGATGTAAGAAGAAGAAGTATTTGAGCTTGAGAAACGGAGGTGAAAAGTGTATAGGCATAAAAAAAGTAGATAGGGTAGTAAGTGTGAGGCTGGGGAGGCGAGTGGATCTAGGGTATCTGACAGTGAAGAATATGTAAGATTCTCACTCTAGGCAGGAAGATTGAGTTCGGAAAATGGTTATAAAGTAGTCTAGTATATTATATAGGTCTCTGCAGATGATTTTAGAGTTGTTAGAAATTAGAGAATAATATTTATAAGTGAGGATCTCGAAAGTTAAGCGTTCAAAGCTGTGACCTGTCAGCAAACAGTTGAGTTCGATTTAACTGTCTTCCAGATGGACATTAAGTTAACTAATTAAGTAAAGAATAGAGACAGTATAGTATAGACCACAACGGGTCAGTCGAGACTGTCCCAGTTATCAACTCTCAAACTAACCAATACAGCTCTTATTGACAAATCCCAAAGCACTCATATTGGGCTTTTGTCAAATATTCTGTTAATCATTATTTTACACATTATACAATTTGGCTTATTAGTCAATATACTAAATTGAATTATATAATTATGTGAACCCGTAAGTATAGTATACCTAATATACCTATATCCTACCATATGGCTTAGTCAATATATTTATTTATTTTGAGGATTAGGGTTCATAACTTAACTGACTTATATTGTAATATAACTATACAAACTCATTATTCACTCATCACTATTATAATATATAACTATAATAGTTATAATGTTATTCATATGCAAGATGTTTAATGTATTTATATTATATAACTATTTACTACGGCATGCCAATCGGGGGGGAAGAGGCTCTCGGTATTATCGCGTGTATCTAGACTTATTTTTCGGCCGGTATCCACGCTGCGCCATCATTTTAAAAAGTGGAAAGGTGCATTCAGTTACTGGCCAGGAGTGAATAAACGAATACCCCAGATAGTCAGATCTGCTTACCCCCAAGTGCAAATGCAAAGTTAATCCCAGCGGATGGCGCGTGGGGGGATTAATGTCTAGGTTCCTCTGTGGGAGTGGCATTATTGAACCCGGTACTGTCGCGGTAGAGTGCCTAAGGGGCAGATTATATTATTCTCTTTGGCAGTAGGAATGTAGGTGTCTTGTATTGTTGTATCACTTACAAACGGGTTTGTAAGGGCGGATTGCTATGTCGTTAGAGTCTATAGGATTTAGAAGATAGAGGTAGTTTGAGGGATGATTGAGATTGATTAGTGTATAATAAAAATTATGCTCGTGAAACTTGTATGATTATACAGGCAATGAATAATAATCTCTTTACAAATCGTTGGACATAATTATTTTCTGTAGTATTACTATAAAGTTTATTCACTGGTTGATCTTAATAGTAACTAGAATAGTTACAAATATATCTATATTATAAGTTAGTTAATAGTATTATTTGTATTTAATTATTATATATATTAAGTAATTATACTATAATATTAATACCAATTATAGTATATATTAATATTTCATATAATATAATTATAGATATATTATAAATAATATATATATTTAATTTAAGTATATATATATAATATATTATTAATATAAGTATTTATTATACTATATAGTATTATATTATAATAACTATTTATATATATTTATTATATATAATATAAATATATATATCTATGTTATGAGTAAAAATTATGGGGTATTGGTGGTAATATAGAATATGTATATACAGTTGTATTTTATATCTCAGTTTAATGTTGGACGGTACTAATAACATTTATATCTCATGAGAATTTATCTGATAGTGAAAAGTTTCACAAATGTAGCTATTTATATAGGATAGCGCGAGTTTATAATAATAACTCAAAACATTCGAACACGCACTCACGCTAGTTTGAGGTGTGTTTTTGTTGCTATATCAATATCATTATAATATGTATGATGTAAAATATACTATGATTATTATATATTAGTATACCTCAAACTCATCCATCTAATGCGCTAATATTAATTAATGACACAGATTAATTGTGTATGTCCACATTTTCTCTATCGCACGCAAGATACAATATTAATTAAATTTTTATACCTGGGGATGGTGTTTCTGGAATGAAAATTGTGTATCTTCTAATTCTACTTGATAATCTTCGGCTAGTTTTCCGGCCAGTTTATTTGTTGATCTATTTTCCCGTGATATCCCGTGTTTACGCGGACATATCTATATTTGTTATTCTTTCGGCCAGGTACCTGAGATAACTAGAGCGACTAACTAACTTCTCTATCTAGGTATATTCTCTTTCGTAATAGGTAAATATTTCAATTTAGCTCACATATGATATAACTTATATCTTATTCTATACATAAACTATAATAAGACTATATAGAATGGTCAGGGTACAAACTATAAACAATAAATTAATGGTCATCATGTTAGATATATTAAATATACGTCTGCTATTATAATTAAGAAAAAGTGGGCATGAAATAATGGTTCTATATATAATATGTATATTAATTAATGTTATATATAGGACATCGAGAACTAACTTATTATTACGATATTAGATGATTAGGTATCGTATTCAATTGTTAATACTACTACGTAGTATATTATAATATTGATAAATTTTACAGAATTCAAGATAAAAAGAACTCTTATAAATACATGTAGATTGAATGAAATAAGAAAAAAAAATAATAAAAATGATTTTTCGGTGTGATGCTCATATCAACGTACAAAGTATTGGCTAAACTAGTGATTATAATTTGTGAACTAATATAATTTATTGTGGATTATATACTCACTAACGTGAAAATTAATAATAATTATTTTTATATTAATGTATCCTCTATAACTGTGCGTAGAATTGATATCAATAATCAATGAAGTAACATACAACATTTTATATAAATATAGATTTTATTGTAATTATAGATATGTGCGATGTATAGTCTACCAATTTTGTATTTTTATTGGTTATTTCTGCATAATTTGAGACGAGTTTTGCTGAGTGTGTGAGCTACGTCAACACCTATACTGATATTTATTCTATGAAAATTTGTAGTTGGTGTGAACCGTTTATGCATATAAATTTATGTGATAAAATATTATTAAGGTATAATATAATTAAATTATATTATTTAATATAATTAATTATATATATAAATAATATAGATAAATAATTAGCATCCTTAATTAATAATAGATATTTATTATTAAATGTAGCAAATTATAAGCTTACTTAAGTACATACAATTGAGTTAATTAGCATAATTTTTACCGCACCATAATTTATTAATTCTCACGTTAAGTATTAGTAAATTACTAATATATAAGTAAATTTACCCTTGATTATAATTATTTAACTGATGTAATTAAGATTGTTATATTATTTAATTTACCATTCTTACTATACGTTATTACACATTCTAAAAATTTATTTAATAAAAAAATACACGACATTTTAATTTCTCATAATAGTTATCCACGCTTCAGATGATAAAATTATAATAATCAGAGCAAAATGTCAGGGCACAAAAACTTGATATAAAATTATGACAATGTTGGGAAATAATCATTTAACGTCTGCTATGTGTTTACAGAAACCGTCTCGGTGTCGTTACGATTTAAAGATAAAACTGGATTCAATACTTCGATTCTTATAATAAACTTGATAAATAGATGCACAATCGTGTGATAATTTAGACTAAATGATTACTGGATTTGACTTGAGGAATATGGGTCACGACTGGATAAAGAATGGAGTAAAATAACTACGATAGCTTCATAATATTATATAATAATATAGATAATTTTTGCATCGAGAGTAAATTAAAAGAAATCATCTTTTTAAAAATTGGATCACATATATGAAAGGATGGAAAAAGATAAAAGAGGAGAAATTTAAAAAAGAAGTAGTATTTTCGTGTTTTTGACTTAGCTTAATGATTAGTACTAGTTTGATATTGGCCAACCGTGTAAACATAAATTTTGTGTTGATTTTACTTGAGAACCGGTTCTCTCGGGACATATAGTCACCTGAGGCTCCAATTTTAATGTTCGTAGTTTCTCTTCCTTCTACTTGTAATTTGATATGATCAGGATCTCTGCCTGACACTGCAATTCCACAGGGCAGGGATTGTTCTAAAATCATCGGACATTCCGCAATTTCCTCAATATAATTTGTGGTATTCCACCCGATACTGTAGGGAATATATTGACACGCTTTCCACCTCTGTGTTTATTTATTATAGAGGTATGATACCTTAGTCACCCTGACATATACTTAAATTTTATTTTTAATTTTTTTATATTTTAAATTTTTATTTTTACTTTTTTCATATTTTTACCTTTTTTGGCCATTAAGTTTATATGTAGGGTATTCGCTCAAGATATTATTAGAATACTATAGTATGGTGAAATGTTTAATATTTTATTTTTTTATTGAGGGTGAGTATTAATAGTTTTACTAGTTTCAGATAGTTATGATTAGTTGCTAGTTTCAGAGTTAGCGATTAGTTGCAGCTAATGATTAGTTGCGAGTTTCATTGTTAGTTAGTAATGATTAGTTGCTAGTTTCAGAATTAGTTAGGTATTTCTCCACTTTTTAGTATTTCTTGATTCTTGTCGACAACGTAAGGAGACGTAAACTTATATGATAGTCTCCCATTATAGTGATATTATGAGTGATATATAATTCGAAAGATTAAGGTCGAGCCATCCTGTAATGATAAGAAAACGTATGATGAGCGCTACATTAAATAAATATAGGAATTACATTTCTTGAAATCAGCACGCACGCATTGTAATTGGTAGGATAATATTGAATGAAAGAAATAATAAAATGAAGAGATTCATTTAAAGGAATAACGTAATCATAAAATGAAAAAGAAATAAATAAAGTATTGAGATAAAAAAAGTAATAATAATTTAATCGATACTGCTAAAATAAAGATTGTCAGATTGTCTTGTTCGCGGTTCGAATAGTCTATAATATTAGAGGTTCCGCGCAATTATTTATTTATGTATTTCAAGTGTATTATTGGCGTAATATATTCAACGCAGCGAAGACGCACACACACGATCGTCCTCGGGAGATGGAGAGCTATACAGTCATGGACACGACTACTGAATTGATGGGGTATTATGTTTAAGATTATGAGGATTCACTCTAAATATCGTTAGCCAAAAATTGAATGTCATTTTGAATTTTATCTACTTTTAAAACTTTAAGGTCTGCATATTTGTAGTTATCGTTTCTAATTTATGACCCATATCTACTCACTTATAATTATTATTTATATTTTTTAATGTTAATTAATCTAACTACCTATATTATTTTGAGTTTCTTCTTTCTAATTTAGATATATGTGCAGTGAAAGATATATTAAGAGAAAGATGTTATCATTTTTTATTTAATGGGTATGGATGATTTATAATTAAAGAGTTTTTGTGTATTAGCCAGTGTATGTTCATACTCCATATTATCTTGAGTGTTTGTATGTAAGATAGAATGAGTCTCGTTTGCAATACTATCTACTTCTTTTTTAGTTTTTTGCATACAGTTGTTTTGGCAAAATTCCAGAGTATATCTTTTTAGCTTTATATATTGAGATATAGTAGTTTTTCTTTTATAATATATCATGGGGACCTAATTCAGGAGACTGGCCATGGATTATATTTTACTACTTCGTTATAGTTCCTTTAAAAATTTTTTAAATAATGGTATTACTAGACTTGAAAAATCTGAACTTAATGCAAGTGGTAGATATTTTCGACGTTGTTCATATGTGAGTACAAATTATTTATTTTTGGGCTCTTTTTCCCAATTCTTGTTTTTTCCTTTTATTTTTCACTTCTCTACTTTATTCCCTTCGCTCCGTACTTAAAATATGTCCCCTATTATAACTTTATAGTAGGTATTACACTTTAAATAATTACGTACCTCCTTAGTATTGGGTCACCCTTATTACCCCATTCTATTTATTTACTGGTGGGTGAGAGGGTAGAAATTATAACATTCGGGTGACTACGTTTAAGGCCCGAGCTATTTCCCCTGGCCTGTTGGACGATACACCGTTGTTACTATTTGGCAGTCGAGCATAGAGCGTTGAAAACGTTGGCATCTTAGGTATAACCTTTAGTTCTACCTCATACACTAGGTGGTCAACAAAATACTAACTTATTATTTGGATTTATTTTATTATTGTTCCTAGAATCAACGAAGTTCTCTAAAATACAGAATACACGCGCTCATTCACATATAAGTTAATAATTCGTTATTTATCCTAATATCATGAGTGATCTCTTATTTAAGTTGTAAATAAAGTATCATTCCTTAGAATACATTTGATTTGTGAAGGGTGATATTTCTAGACATTTTTAGTCTGGGGTGAATGTGGCGAATCTTTTTATTAATTCTCATCTTTATGTAATTTTGGTTCAGATCTATACTATTTTAAATTTTAAGTGTATGTCGTTAATAACTATAAAATTATAGAAAATATCAGTTATATTATTATGCATTATTTAACATATATAAACACTTGTAACATTTAAGACATTTAATAACTGATTAAATAGAAATAGTTAATAAAGAACTTGCGTGGAGTGTGACTCCAGGTTCACTTTACTCCAGGTCGTTTGGGACTACTCGTGTTATATATGACTTACTTTTTTGAAATATTCACCTCAGGTATTCATATAAATTTACATTCGTCGTTTGTATTTAATTTCCTACTGGTGATATATATTCGTCGGAACTTTATACTTTTATATCCCGCTTTGAAAGTTAGCTATTTCGCTGAGTTAAACATGTCCAGTTATAAATACGTGCTACGACTAAAAAATTTAAGATATACCAAGATGGTCGGCCATGCAAACTCTACACCTACCATCACTTCAATTTCTTATGGGGGGGAGAAGGATACAACCCGCCTTTGACTGATAGTTTATAGATAAGCCAAATCGTTACGGCTTATGCCGATCTATACATCTATCGGACGTTAGTTCTTTGGCACATCGAAGAGATGTTTATTTGTGCCACAGTTTTAAGCTAGACATACTCAACTGTCATCACCACTCACTTCGAGCTTTGCTCATGCAAATACCCACATAAAAGGAGGGCTTGTCAGTATTGATATGTTACATCACCCAAAATTTGGCTTAGTCCACTAAGTAATTAACATATTGAATCCAAACATCCAACAAGCATTAAATAACTAGTTATGGGTAAAAAACAATAATTATATCAGTTATAAATATATCTAATATTTTTTCATTTAAAAATAAGTTAAAAATAGTACAACTACGCTCATTATTTCACAGGTGATGAATTATTTGGTTCTCAGTGTGTGAGAGAATTTTCTCACCATACAACTATATTATTTTAATTATATAATTATTTTTAGATAATTTATAAAAACTCTCTAGAATTAAATATACAGTAATCTAAATAAAACTTGTAGTTCTAACACTCGGATGAAGTCGAAAATAAAATATTTATCATTAATTTAATTATGTAGTCTTACGCTGCCTTCTATGCAAGGTTACACTACACAACTAGCCCCTCGGGAGGATATTACATGCCTAAATCCGTTTATATCCGGACTATATTTCAGATATATCTAGATGGATGATCGGTTGCTTTTCACGAAGGTATCGCGTTTTAATCTTCTCTTCGTTCGGCATTTATCGGCTTATCCGGTCCTGTTCACTCTGTCCATTGGCTCGCTGGAAACTTTATTGTGGGTCTCTGGATTAATACAGATTAACAGTATTTTGTAGACTTGGTTATATGTATCCGGCTATCTGCCTATATGACATTCGAGACATTCTATATGTACTGCTATCTTTCTACTAAAAGAACACTCGCAATTTTGGTTTTGTCCCTATAAATATAATTCATATCGAGCTTCTTAAGAGGACAATTCTAACGAATATTCCGACGACAGATCAGCGTAATGCCACTAACTGTGCGCACTAAGTCGACACCTCGTCTCTCGGAGTCAAGGCATCTCACTAGTTCACAACATGCTCATCTTGCACAGCGATCATCAAAAGTACTTACTAGGGGCTTCTGTCATATTTCTTTTTGTGTTAAGGGCTACAACATTCGTGCAACCTAATTCTTGTAGTCATTTGAGTCAAAAACTATATAGAGATCGTATATTATTAAAGGTTGATTGATACTTCTTCTCTAAACATCTTATATGCATTCATCATATGCTCATTAGGAGACTCTAGGTAACTATAGTGTGCCTATACTAAATCTTGTAATAAGCTACTCAATTTATTCGCATCTTAAAAACCTGTCTCAATGTTGCGCTATACGCTACTGGAATTATATTAAGTGCATACTGATCCACTCAACGCCATCTCTATAAATGAAACTATACCGTGTCTTCTTTAATGTTTGCATTTATTGAGTAAACTCTCACTCAACTCCTCTGGCAGGATCTATCCAAGATTCTACAACCCTATTTACTGAATGCATGCTTTTTTATATCATAATGGCATTCTTTTTCTAATTTTTCTTTATTATTTGCCCTGGTCCACCTGTCATGTTTCTTCTTATGAATAGAGATTTATTGTTCTCTGTATTCTCAATTAGATGTAGAATATTTTGTAAGACTTGTATCCATATCCCTTAAGCACAATCTGCTTCACTCTAATATGTAAAACATTTTCTATGCTCTTCCTCATCCTATACATCTGTTTCTCCTTTAATTCGTAATAAACTAAGCGAGGAGAATCAATCCTTTTTATAGCTCTAACCGTTTTTGGCACTCTTCTCTCTAGACATATTATACTATAAGATAACTTCTTTTACTGTGGTAACTAAAGTTGGGTTCGCCACCTTCGCAGACGAAAGGCTTATATTTCATCCTAGTATACTTGGTCTAAACTTATTATTGCTTTATATTATAGTTTACTTATTACTAATTCTTGTCCTCGATCTTTCTTTCGACCAATGACATTTTAGTATCAAAATTTGAAACTTAAGAAACCTTGCATTAATCCCTGGTCTAAATCAATTATATACTATCGGAAGAAACAATCGTGGACCGCCAGCGAGCTGAACCACTCGTGGACACCGACTCTTCCACTATTTCCATTTGATGATTTATCCATTTAGTTATTGTACCCACTGTTTTCTATTTGCAAGCCCTCTTTAATCCAACGATGTAGGCCACTCCACCTAGTACCACTTGCAATAACTTTTTTCATCAGCCTTTGTGGGGGAACCTTACAAGAACGCTTACTAATGTCTAAATACTAACAATATCAACTGATTCTCGGTCGCTGCAGTCAGTAATTGTATTCCATACAATTCTAAAAGGGTTTTGCTTGACATGACCTAGAGGCGGCCTTTCTGAACCGTCGCTGGAGTCATACAATACCTTAGTTTATCTCACAATATTTCCTAATATGCCTTATCAGTTAACTTTTTCCAGAACCTACAAACCAGAGATGTATAAGCTAACTGGCTATAGTATTTCCCAAATCTTCTTACTCAGCTATAATATCACATAAATAGGCACAACAATGTCATTTTCCAGTCTCTCGGTACCATCACCAAATGTTATAGATCAGTTAAAAATCAATACAGTGTCTTTGCAATGCTGGTATACCGCTCTTTCAGAATGTCTAACATATATAGCCTATCAGGCTGACAGCTTTTATTGGGTCAATATGATCTAATAAAACGTGTTTATACTCTTTGTTACGTCAAATTCAAATTCTGTTAAGTCTATTTGTTACACATTCATACAAGAACTATTAGTCTCCAAACTATTATCTAATCTTTCTCAGTAACACTGAAGCAAACTAAGCATGGAAAAATGTTGACCGATTATCTTATCTCCAACACACTGATATTTTCAATTTTGATTGCCTTAATTTCCTATGATATTTACTTTTAAATTTATAAAAGCTAAACTTCTCTTCAGATTCTTATTAATATTCCTTCTAAATTAATTCTCTGAACTCTCGTCTTGCCTTCTCTATTGGATTGATTAAGTTCATTTGTCTAATTTTTCCTATTATTTTCTAAATCAGTTTTTCTGTTTTACTTCATTATGTACATTTAAATTTTCGGTAAACTAATTAATTTTTTCTTCTCTTATATATTTCTATTTCACCAAACAGGTTTCTCTTCGCCACCCTAATCTCTTAGAAACCTTAAAAATACTGATGAATATTCATTAAATTTGCTTAATGTTCCCACATGATAAAACGAGTTTTGGTCTTTAAACTCTTTATCGCAGTTAGTTGTAATACTAAGCATATCTCAAAATTTGATAAAATCACCATTCGGAAATCTATGATAATTTTCTTATTAACTTGCAATTTGGGCCCAATATTAACATTCCATTAATCTAAATTATATAGTGGTCGACTAAGTCCTAATTCTCGCCCAACTCTAACTTCATCACATACTTTCTGTTAGTTAATATTAATCTAATAGTGCATCGTAAATCTTGTGGGTTCTTGGCCATCTGGGTCGAAAAGAGTTAGTATCACAATTTATGATGCAGACTACTGTGGTCCTATTAGACAAGGAATCTCATGAATGGCCAGGAAAATTAAAGATTCACCCATTTATGACTATACCTTTTTTCTTTACTGTGGCATGCTCTCTATTTCTTTCAACAATTTCCGCGTCTAATTGGCTGTCTGGATCTGGCCCAGGAGAGTTTTTAAAAATGCCCCTATTTATATTGATTTATTGTATATAAGAATATCTACCAACACGGATTCAATATCATGATTCATTTAAAAGTCCTCATTAATACAGATTGATATTGCTTTTAACATAAAGCGCCACACCATCACTCTTTCCTTAACGTTGGTATAAAAATGAATATCAGTTCCTCCTATTTCATATTCTGAAACGGCAGTCACCGATATAATTCTTCATTAACCCATGCCTCAAGTTGTTTTTCTTTTTTTGTTTTTTATGCAAATAATGTCTAGATTCTCATTTATGGTATAATTCAGCCTCATCTTTTTATTTCTAAGGTTATGAGCAATTGTGTAAAAACATTTGATACTCGAATGCTGTTTTTTATTATCATAATCATTATGTTGACTAGTAAAAACAACACAGCTTTATTTATATTGTCAAATGTATTCTACTCCACTATTATAGTTACAATTCGCTGTTATTTGTTCTCGATTTAGCCACCACCCAACTTTACTAGTTTTTTTGCTAAACAAGTCTCCAACTTACTGAAAAGCCCAACACGTTTACGACTCAAGTGAAATCCATCTGGCTGCAAAAGATCTTTATCCAGAAATTCTCTCACATCCAAAAACCTAATATTTTCATAAAAAACAATTTCCTAACCTTTCATTTACACACTAAAGCCCTACTCCCCATTCCTGACTGCACATAACCTTGGTAAAATCCGCAGAATCACTGCCACTTCTTCACTAGCTTTCTTCTGAATCATCTCCTATAAATCTCTATGATTTTTCGAATTCTATGTCCTATATATTTGTACTTAACTGCCACAATCACATCCTGAATCAAATTTGTAGCAATAATCCCCTATCATCCTATCCACGATATAAGCATATTCTTACCATATTTTGAACGTGTCACCCAATTTTCAGATAAATTGTATTTACAGTCAACATAATGATGCCATAAAATAATAGCCTATAACACTTGGTACCCACATCGAAGTCCTAAACAAGTATATATTTATACTAGTATTATTCTATATATATATATTATATATAATTTAGGTATATTATATATATTATTATATTATATATATATATAATATATATAATTATATATTATAATAAATATAGTATATTATATATATATAATTTTTTCAAATTATTTGGAATATTATACCCAAACGAGGAAGAACCTACTAAGGAAGT
>JABUQX010073423.1:45000-50000 GCA_015478945.1 Trachelipus rathkii
ATATGAGTTTACAAAGGTTCAAGGTTCAATCCCCCTCTCATCCATACGGGGGGGGTACGGTAGTTCCGTCATTAGACTCGAACTGGACGTTCTGTTATACACCCATGAAATCAACATTCTCATACGGAGCTAGTCGGTCTTGGGAATACGAGGAAACATTGACGGAATCGTGTTGCATACAACATGTATCCTATTAGGGCATACATTGTACATGGTTTGCATCGTGGAGACCATAAAGGGGCTGGGATTCCTGGCTGTCTTGATGCCTTCTAATGATGTACGGACTTATTGAAATGATCTATGGGACGATGATCTGCTTTAACAATATGGTATGTATAAGGAACAGGTGGAACTTCCGACAGTTGGGCGCAAACAACCCATGATAACATTCACTCAGCATCACCAGGTCTCATACTCAGGTGTGGTATACTCAATAGTTACTCAATAGTAGGATTATCGGGCCTTTGTTCTTCGAGGGAAATTTGACGGACAGCGTTATACCATTTCCTGCAGATGTCGCTTGTTGACCTGACGTGATATCTTTAAGATCCAAACAGAAGAATATATTAAACATGATGGGTGCCAGCACCATAATGCAGCTTAATAGTGACGACCTAACCTTGAGCAAGAAACCTTTCCTGGAAGATGGATCGGAAGATTTTGGTCATTTCCATGGCCTGCGCGTTCACCGACTTAACACCACTGGACTACCTTCTGTGGGGGTATCTCAAACATCCGTGTACGCTGGTCTTAATGACCCAGTAAACCTCGCCGATGATCTTGCCCTCGAATAACAGCGCATGTTAGGCGGAATCAACCCGGAGTCACTGTCATTGTATGCATGAACTGGCGCCAGAGGGCGAGGCATTTATTCCACACAGAGATCAGGATGAAGGGTCTCGAACAACAGTTTGTAAAGACTGTATGTAAAGTTTCAACGCACCTGACGTTTTCTCTCTTGCATGCTGTGGTAGATTCATAGGTGTAATTTGTTTATGATATATGAGAGTCCAGAATTATATCAAACAAATCATGAAGGCTGTCTTGAAATACTTTCTCTCTTTTTACAAGGTTCCAATTCACTTTACAAACTATTGTTGTACATTGACGCGTTATGGGGTACATTACGTGAAACGAACAACCGTATAAAAAATGTTGAGAGGAAGAGCACCTCATTTTTTATGTGGATTTCACAGAAGCCATAAAAAATATATCATCCCAATCGACATTCGCATGTTTGTGAGCAGACACACGTAACATATCCATCCTCCTTAATGAATTAAATAATCGAACTTATCTTCTTACACATTTTCATACATAAAACCTGTACGTGAATACTCGCTGTATACATAAGTGAGACACCCTGCATTATTATATATATAGTATAATATTTTATATATATATATATATATATATATTATTTATATAATATGAATATATTATATATTATATATTATTATATAATATATATAGTATATATATTATAATTATATATATTATATATATATAGTATATATATATAGAGTATTATAATTATAATATACTATATATTATAAAGTATATATAATATATTATATATAATATGTATATTACTATATATTACTATCATATATATTATACTATATATTACTATATATATATATATATATAATATAAATATATATATAGTATAATATCATTATTATATACTTATATATATATATATATATTATATTATTATCATATATTAATGTTTTTATATTAATAATATTATATAATATATATATAAGTAATTATATATATATGATATATTATATATTTAGTATAATATATTATATATATATATATATATTATATATAGGGACGGTATATGCACAGAATCCAATATTTTCTGAACAATTCTATTAGTCCAAAATCAATATCTATATATATATTATATAATTTATTATATAATAATATATATATATATACTATATTAATATATATATAATATATATATAATAATATATATATATGATATATATTATAATACATATATATTATATATAGTATATTATATATATCTATATATATATATATATATACTATTATATATATATATTATATAATATACGAGAATTAATTACTAAGATGCAAGTATGATCACTAATTGCACAAAAAACAAAAATAAGAGAGATAATAGTAATATATACGACCTATATATCCCTTCGATATAAGTTGATTTTGGCTTAAAATTTTTTTTCAGAAAATAATGTGGAGTCCTGTGCTATACCTTTACATATATATATATACTTTTGACTATCCGGTATCCGACTGGATATCCGGTTATCCGGTTTTCGAAATTTGACCGGATATCCGGTATACGGTATCTGGTAATTTACTATCCACCTCATCCCTAATTAAATATATATATACTATAGTATATATATGTATAATGTATAATATATAGTATAGTTATACTTTATATATATATATAGATAGTATTATATATATATAGTTATATAATATATCGTATAATAATATATAGCATATATATAATATATATATATAATATATATATATATAATATTATATGAATGATCGGTAAATGGGGGAAATGGTCACTAGGAGGGAAACTGGTCACTTTATATAATGTTATTTTTAATAAACATTTTTCAAGTTTTGATTTTAAATTTAAAGTAGAATAGAAATACAAGTTGACAGAATCAAGCTTCAGTAACTATGTTACACCTACTAGTCAATAACATTATCCACGCTGGACTTCTCTTTCAGAAGAGTTTTTTTTGCAAAAAATCTTCTGTTTTTCTGGATGGATGCTTCTTTTAAGGGGTAAATTTAGATGCATATTGGAAGTCTATTTTTAACATTTTTCGCATGTAAAAAATTAAATATAGTTAAGCTTCATTTTTAAATAGTTAAGTTTTTTTCAACTTTCGGGGTAAAATCGGTCGCGTGAAAGTTTGGGGAAGAGCGGTCAGTATAATAGACTTGTAGAAAAAATGTCATTTTTTTTTAGATTTTTCAATAATATTTTGTTCAAAGATTTTTTGTATGGTAGATCTTAAGACATTAGATTTAATGTTTTCATACTATACCTTTCTTCTCTCTAGTGTAAAAGGATAAAATAAAAAGTTCACGTAAAGTTAGTGCGTACATACCGATATATAAAAAAAAAAAAAAGTGTGCCTAAATTTTGTTAAAAGTGCAAATATTATTTTATTATCTAATTATTGCTGGTGTCATAATTTAAATTATAATGTTTGTTAAAAGTTTTCATCAAAGTTCACGTGCAATGTGGCGTACATCGGCTACTCGTAATATACAAGGCTATTTTGTTAAAAAGTTTGAAATATGTTGATATATTATTATTAGAAATTATTAAAGATTAATTGTCATAATTCTTTTTTTCATGCTTTGTATACCATAAAAACATGAAAATAAAAATTTCAAAATTTTGTAAAAATCACAATTGCAAACTGTTAATAAAAATATAACTTGACTTGTGTTTTTCAATCCAAATTAATTCTATAACATTTTTATATCTATTTAACTATTTAAATATAAATATTAATTAGTTTGGACAGAGCAAAGAATAATTTTATGACGGCTTTTCCCCTACACACTGACAGTTTTTTCCCTGAATTCAATTTTGTTTTGAAAATGGAATTTGTTCAAAAAAAATTTAAAAATATTCATTTCGAGATTTTTATGATTTTCATTAATCTAAACTCATTAGGAAACCTAAATTGAGAAAAAACTAAGTATACGGGATGTACTTAAAATTCGATTTTTCATGATTATTAAAAAAAAAAAAAGCGATTTTTGACCGGTTTTCCCCATTTATAGTCTATGATATATAATATATATAGTAATAGATATAGCGTTATATAATACTAGATATATATATATATTTTATTATAGTTATATTATTATGCTATATATTATATATAATTAATATATATATATATTTATATATATATATATAGAATATATATATATATATATATATTATATATATGTATATATATTTTTTTTCCGATATGTATGACATTTTCAGTGTTAATGGTTCGCCTTCCTGTTCTGCGTGTGTATATCCACACTCATCTCACAGACATTTGAGCACTCAACCTTTTATCACACCCACTCTTCTGGATGAAAAAAACAAATTTGCACACATTCCGTATACTCTTATATCCCTATGTGTGGAGATAAAAAATTGCCCCACATCTTATGTCCTGCCTGTCGTAGACGGCGACTAAAGAGACAGTGGTAGTTGGTTGCCCACTACCACATATCTTTGCCAGGAATGCTAAGCATGCCTCGGAGGGTCGTGAAAATGACTGGTGTGGTTGGTGAAATGTGTTGGTGTGGAGAAGGGATGAAGAAGGGAATAGAGGAATTGCAATTCTGTGATGAGTACTTGTGTAGAGAGACTATGGTTAGATTTTGTGTGTGTGATTACTAGATTTATAAAAAGTAAATTTTAATCTGAAGTCAAAATTTGTGTGGTGTGACATATGCCATTTGAGGGTAATGCTGAAGAGTGTGATTTTTACAGTTTGATTTGAATGATTTGATTTGGTGGGGTGAGTAGAGATTTTTCATTTGCTACATCTGACCCAACTAAGCGATTTTTTTTACAGTTTGTTACCAACTTCGCGGGCGGCTTGCGGGCAGGAGCCTTATTCAGAAGGGGGGTGTAAGTACACATAAGTTCACGCACGCCCTCTAGCGCAAATTTCGCGATAATGAAGCAAGACGCAGGCTTTAAAGATGAGGATATTAAACTTTACAGCCGGAAATACGAAGTGGAAGAGAATTCACAGATCAGAGGTTGGTGGGACGAAGGAAGCCACCAACAGCGAACTAGCTGGAGTTCAAATGTCAACATAATAAACGATTGTGCGCAGATACAGCTACAAGGTTGTGTGCTACGCAGAGCGGTACATAAAGCGTGGTGGTAAGGCGAGGTGATTAAGTTACCTTGAGACATGCTGCTGCGCGTACCCTCTATGGGTAGA
>JABUQX010073423.1:62500-82500 GCA_015478945.1 Trachelipus rathkii
TGTTGTGGTGTGTGTGTGTGTGTGTGTTGTGTGTGGTGTGTGTGTGTGTGTGTGTGTGGTGTGTGTGTTGTTGTGTGTGTATTTTCAATAGCTAAAACATTTTATTAATAATATGTTTAATATATTATTATTATTATTATTATTATTATTATTATTATTATTATTATTATTATTATTATTATTATTATTATTATTATTATTAATTATATATTATTATTAGTTACGTAGTAGTAGTAGTAGTAGTAAGTAGTAGTAGTAGTAGTAGGGGGCGCGACATCGACAGGAGGCGGGCCTAAATGTTGCATGCAATATTGCAAAAAAAAAATTTTTTATTTTATTATTTTTTTTTGCAATATTGCATGCAACATTTAGGCCCGACTCTTGCGTTGTCCTCATATTTTATTACCTGTGGTCATTGTTCGGAGGATTACAGAAGTTATGTTGTGTATCAATTTAATTGCATAGAAGTAGGATGTAATTCCTCTTATGTGGGACACAACTAACACTTTAAGAACCTGAATTATGCAACACAGGTATAAACCCAGTAAAATATGGCAGCATTACACAACGGATCACAAATCCCTCCTACGTTGAAACTTGCTAAAATTGGTTTTAAAATTTTATTTCAAGTTGGTAATTTTAACTATCTTCGTATAGCATAATCTCTTTTTATTAAAAAACTACTTAAGCCAGACATCAATGTGAAGTTTAATGAAATGAATGAATGCTTGAATGTTTTTTTTTGAAATATCTTGAAGAATTTTGCAGGTGCACTTAGTATCCATGATAGTAGCTGTAATTGAAAAAATTGTAAGCTTTTTTTACTTTTTATTATTATTATTATTATTATTATTATTATTATTATTATTATTATTATTATTATTATTTATTATTATTACTTAATTAATTATTACATTAAATTATTAGGTTGGGGATTTTTTGGATTTTTTTGGGGAAAAAATCAAATTTTGATTTTTTGGATTTTTGGGATTTTTTGGATTTTTTGTGAATCGTGACGTCACGCGAAATTTAATTTGTAAACAAACTTTTTTTTTTAAGTTCGATTAAGTATTTATTTTTAACCCTAGGCCCTATATCTGACGTTCAAAATCTTAATAGGCTTATAATCTATGCCTGCCGCAACCAATAGAGGTTTATTTGTATAATGATAATATATTACATCAGAAATAAAAGAAACATGTTTGAAACATGATCTTTTGTTGACATTTTTATAGGGTAGAAATTTGAAACAGAGTAGCCTTGCTATGATATTATTATTCTAATTTTTTATTTCCATTGTCACTTAAATATCAAAAAAAATTTAAAAATTATAAAATCAAAAATCAAAATAAGCAAAATCATGATTTTTTTGAGCAAAAAATCAAGGGAAAAAATCAGTTGAAAAAATCAATTGATTTTTTCCGTGCCATCCCTGATTATTATTATTATTATTTTCAATTGAAATTATTTTTTAAACTTCACAACTAATGTAAAATAATTTTAGATTTTTTAGATTTTGAAATTCATTATTTGTAAACTGCATTATAAATAGTTAGTTAACCGCGATCATGCCTGACAGTATATGACAGGCGAATATTGGTACATATATTAAAAGGCTTTAACTCTTTTTTTCTAGTATAGAATAGTCCTTTAATAAATTTTCTTCTGAAAATAAAGAATTATTTAGAAAGAATAGAGGGAACTTGCAATATTAATAAATAATATAAATAATAATAATAATAAAAAAACATAATAATATAAGTAATAATAATAATAACATATAATAATATTATAAGATATAATAATAATGACTATATAATAATAATAATTAATAGAATGATTTTTTTATATTAAAATCCATATTCCTGCTCCTTACATTTCAACTTAATATTTTATGTAATTTTAATATATAATAAGTATCTTCAAAACACTGATTTTAACACCAAAATTTATATGTGTAAGACATGGACATGACGCTACAAATTCTAGTAACTTAAATTAAAGTTCTGAAATTATCATACAGACACAATCTTTCTCCAGTATTCTGTGTAATATTTCGGTCACTTAATCGGGGCACAATAATAGGCAGAAAATTGACGGATGACGATGACGATTAATCGTCCCATCACTATATATATATATATATATATATATAATATATATATATATATATATATATATATATAGTATATATATATATATATATATATATTATATAATATTATATATTATATAGTATAATATATAGACTATATAATATATATATATATTAAAGTAGTGGCACCGATACCAAAATTTTAAACGACCGATACTGATACAAAAGTACTCACCAATTTTTTTCAAATACCGCATACCGATACTCTGAAATTTTTGCCGATATACCGAATACCGATTACTTTTTTATCCCTATAAATATAAAACTACTATATATATTATATATATTATATATATATATATATATAGATATATAGAATATATATATGATATATATATATACTATATATATATATATATATAATATACTATATTACACACGAGAATACATATCGAAGCACTGGTATCTTATCGAAAAAATACTATTGTCTACAGTTGTACAGATGAATACCATAACTGCGAATGATTGATGAACTAACCCTAATTTTGATAACTCTGACAAAGGATTTAGATGGCATTTCCAATAAGTTCTCGTAATGATCGAAATATTATAATATATATATAATATATATATATTATATATATATATATAGATATAATATATATATTAATTAGTATTAATATATATATATATATATATATATATATATATATATATATTACTATTATATATTTTTATATTTATATATAATATATTATATATATATATACTATATCTTACTTTACATCTTACATCCTCTCCCAGTCAGGCTCACAAGCCTGTCAGTAGGGCCAACCTCCGCTTCCATCTTGTTTCTATCTTCATCGCATGGTCCAGTTTTATCCGCCCATCAGCTCGATTAATCCTTGCAGCATCCGGTGTCTCTCATAACCTCCACTGTGTTCCCTCCATCTTTTTCCGCGGTCTTCCCCTTGTTCTCGTTCCACTCCGGTTCTCCTCACCTCGCGGCCCCTCCTACCGGCCCTACTCTTTTTCCTCCTTGCATCCTCTCCCAGGTGTCCCCATCATCTTAGTCTTGTTTGCGTCCTCACTTTATTCAATACTTGGGCATTTCCACGCCCACGCTCTCCCTCATCTAGTCCTCGTTTCTCATTCTGGTCCGCTGTCTCGTCTTTCCAATCACTTGTCCTCAACACTGTTCATTTCTCCGGCTGTCTGAAATTTCTACTCTCCTCTCTCCTGTCTAGTCCATGTCTCGCCCCAATGACAACAGTATCGGCGATCCAACACTTCCCTCGTATATTGCTCTCATCACCCTCTTTATTATATTTTTCACAGATGGAGTATCATTGCTCTTACAGTTCCTGATACTGCTCAATCCTACTCATAATTTCCTTTGCACACCCTCCCTCTCTATGAAGGCGATATATGCCTTCTTATTGTATTCCCATGTCTTTTCCTGTATTATTCTCAATGCAAAATTAAATCTGTGGTGCTTCTTGCCACTTCTGTACCGCATGACTGCTTTTCACCTAATCCAGACTTCTTTTTTTTATCTTTAATTTTCTTTCAAAATATTCTTTCATATAACTTCGCCATGTGATCCATTAGTGAGATTCCTCTATAATTTTTACAATCTCTCGTCCCCTTACCTTTATAAATGGGAACTATTATTACCTCCCCAACCTTCCGGTACTCTACTCTCCACCCAACACCTGTTCAGAAATCTCAGCATCAAGGCTTTCAGCTCTCTCTCCTCACCTCCTTCAGGCAACTCAAAATATTTATCCCATCCTCACCAGGTGTTTTTCCGCTCTTCATTTTTCCTAACGCCTCCTTGAATTCCTTCTCCTCTTCTCCTTCCTCGTTACTCTTCTCCTCTCTCACCTCCTCCTCCTCCGAATGCACCTCCACTATTCAACAACTTATCAAAGTCTCTATCCACCTTTCTGTTTCTTTATCTCTCCGGGGTTACCAATGTTTTTTCCATTTCTACTTTGATATTTGCACCATTCTGCTCTTCGCTCCGCTCTATAACGTTCTTGTCCAATCTAACAAATCTTCTTGCCTTACCTTCATATAATCAATCCATCCAGTTCCTTGCTTTGCTTTTTCACAGCCACAACTCTTCCCTTTGCCCTCCTCTTCACTCTCTCCGCTTCATTTCTTGCTTCCATGTACACGGCTCTGGATTGTACACTTCTGTTTTTAAGCCATCTTCTCAATGCTACCATCTTTTGTCTCACAGCATTCTTTACCTGTTCATTCCACCAAGGTGTATGACTCTTTCTCACTCCTCCCATTCACTTAATGGGTTTCTCTAGCAGCTTCTTTCACAACACTTCCTATGTGAATTCCATTGTCTCATCACCGTTCATCTCCAGTATTTTTTCGTTTACTTTACCAACATAATTCAATCTCTTATCTTGATCTTTCAGCGAGTCTACTTTTATTGTACTCCACTTCTTCTTTACTTGTACTTTCTCCGCTTGTATCTTTAGATCAGCTATTAACAGCCTGTGATCTGAATCCATTGACACACCCGGGATCACTTTTACATCTTCTACTATTCTTCTATCCGATACTATACAGTAATCTAATTAATCGATCTTTGGATCAGAAGTTAAAGCCCCTTACCACCTGTATCTGATATATATCTTGTTTAAATCCCTTTGGTCGGCTAGAAACGCGTCCTTTAGTCTGGTAGCAAAATTTGTCCTCATACAAACCCTATCAGCGCTTCACTTTTGTGTTTCTCAAAATTCTTTCTCCCAAAACTGTCCCCAACATTCTTTCCACTTTATCTCTCCTCCCTCTACCCTGCATTGACGATCTACCCATAGTATTATCTCTTCACTTTCCTTCTTCCATCTCCACCCTTTCCTCCAACGTTTCCATGAACGTCCTCTTCTCTTCTTCTGGATGCTCCTGTTGCGGCGCATATACCTGATATCTCCTTCCTTTTATCTTCAGTGTGATTTTGATTAACTCTTTCGTTTCACATTTTTCCATCACTTCCAAACTTGTGTGATACGTTTGGTCGCCAATATAACTCCTACTCCGTGCGTCCTCACTCCCTTCTCCACTCCTGGTGTATCACATCAAACAGCAAATCCCTGCAGCCCAGCTTCTCTTCCCTCCTCCTTTTCCTCTCAGGTACTCTCATCTCACCCATCCCCCATCACATCTATCCTCCTCTCTTTCATCATGTCCACTATCTCCTCCTCCTTTCCGCTGTAAGTAGCAATATTCAGAGTTCCAAATCTCAACTTAATATTTGCATTAGTCTATTTCCTATTCCAAAAACGTTTCCGTGGTCTATATCCAAAAGGTCGATCGTATTCCGAGACTGAACACTTGAGTGTTACAATCAATTCGTTACAGGCAGCAGCTTGCTAGGCCAGTCCTGCCCTTGCCAGAACTCCGTTAGTCGTATCCAGGGTGGACTTGGAGTTGGTCTTTGCACCCATATATAGTATATATATATTACTATATATAATATATATTATATATATATATATATATATATATATATATATATATATATATATATATATATATATAATAAAATATATATATATATATATATATATATATATATATATATATATGCACGAAGGAAGCACGAGTAAAAGTTAAAATGATGGAATAATAAAAAGTTTCTTCAATATAGTGTATTATAGTGTTTATAATCAGGCATGCAAATGAATATTTGATAGTTTTGGCAAAAATGAATGATAAAGCCTACGAGATTACGACAGAATATAACACATTTATTAGGTATTCCTGATTAATTAGATGATTAAAACATTTTTAGTAAGTGGCAAATCTACGTCAGCACACTATATGGTAGCATGACTGGCGTCGTCTATCAGAATCCCTTATGCCTTTAAAGTTAAAATTCTTCTTCCTCTTAGCCGATGGCTCAAGGCACCAGACTACGGTGAATTCAAATATAGGCATTTTCGTTTTTGTTATTTGTACTTACACACGGTAAGAAATGCAAACAGTTTTAGCACATTATTCATAAAAAATCGAACACGACAGCTTACGAGGTTTACTTTTGTTTACAAACAATTGAATCGGCTGTTGTGATGGAGCCCGTCAAAATTGATTATCATTTTAATAAAATTAATAACATTTTTATATTACAAATAACTGATCAACTATTGCGATGGAGTTCAACAATTTGGAAGAAATTAGTTTTAAAGCTTATTCTAGTGAATCAATTCATCATCAATTCAAAGGGGCTTAGAAGTTAGAACGTAGTGAAAACATTATTATTTGATTTTTTTACAATTATATCAAACAGGAAAAAAATATGAATACAACACAAATATTTTGCACAATCTTATTTTTAGAGTCATTACTCCCAAACCTTCCCAGTCCATTGTAATAAAAAAATAAAAAATAAAAATAAAAATTATTTCTTCCTGCTTCCTGCAGAAATTTATTTTATTTACATTTTTCTGCAATCACATCCTAAATTCGGTAAGCACGTGAAATAGTAATCTTACGGAATTGAGAAAATTCCTTACGTTTCGTAGGCATTTCTCACGATTTTGTGCTAAATTTGACAACACGAACTTAAACTTCAGCCTTTCTTACCGTTTGTAAACATAAATAATAAAAGCGAAAATGCCTTTCTTCTCACCTATATTCGCTAGCTAAAATGTTTTGAGCACTTAAGAGTGCCTTGACAAGAGTACTTTATTTTAAAGTACATTCCATATTTTTGTACAAGAGTGCATGTAAGTTGACACTGCTACATGATCGTACATACATGATAACGTATATATTGTAATATTTAATATTTAAATTTTAATTGTTACAAATTGTTACAAATAAATAATTAAAATATTGATTAAAATTTTTTAATTAAAATATAGATTTATTAAATTTACTTCATACGACGTTCGTTAGTAAGTTCATTTTGTTTTGATCCAACAGCGTTCAGAAAAAAATGAGACGCTCACTCCTCACAGACTTTGTCAATTGACCAAATTATTTCTAATAACGTTGTTGGATTCAGTTTTAAGAAAATTCCAGCTTAATGCTCAGTTTTGCTCCGTTTCTAAACGTCACTATATGATATATCCTTTGGGCCAAGCACATTGTTGCTAAAAAGACCGCGTCGTCAATAGATTTAGAAACTTGGAAAACAATAGTTACAAAAAACGCATTCGCAATGCTGTAAATTTTTAAAGTTATTTTCTTCAAGTAAAATAAAAATAAAATAAAAGGAAGGCTGACGGAAGCAAAATTCTCGTACATTTGCGTACGAGATTAAGAGTTGCCTCGTACCACGAAGGCTAAATTTCTCTTTAACTTGTGTACGAGAATTCGTGTACGTCTAACATCCCTGGCTCTGACCAAAAGTATAAGGTAAATTTTGCTCAGACGAAGAAAGATTTTCGGGAATTTGAGTAAAATTGTTGCAATATGTTATCTCAAAATAGCCAAAAATAAAATAATTAATTATTTATGCATCAAAATATCATAAAAAACATATTTGTGATGTGAATGTAAAATGTCAAAACCAAAGTAATAAGCAAAAATGTTGCCATGACAAAACAGTATCAACAGGGTGTCGTATTTTACGAAATAAAAATACGTATTTTAAATTTAGCATTTAAATAAAAGCCGGAGGATGAAACTAACTCAAAATGGTGCTTCTTTCAAGTTTATGAATTTTTTGAACAGCAACTCACAACTTACTAAAAAAAACGAAAGTTGCAAACATGCTTCTATATATATATATATAATATATATATATATATATAATATATATATATATAATATATATATATATTATATATATTATATATAATAATATTATATATATATATATATATATATATATATATATATATATATATATATATTATATATATATATATATGGTCCAGCGGTTTAGATTAGGGGGCCCCCTGTTTCTAAAAAACTTCGATAGGTACATAAAAACTTAATACTTTTTTCAATTCAGCGAAAAATTTAATAATTATTTAATTTTATAAATAACTTCAAAATAAGACCGCATCGTACGTAATCAAACTTTAATTTAAAACATGATTCTCATAAAAAATAAGTTTTCTTTATATCTTTTCAATAATTTCGGAGCAACTTTAAAAAATCATGATATTCACATTTTGATTATAATGTAAAAAATCAGTTTACTTTAAAAATTATTTCACCAGCATTCACACGGGTCGGGGGTACGGGGGTGGAGCACCCCCGTAAATTAACCTTGTGTGCCATGCATTTGCGTTAATAAATTAAAAAAAATTATTTATGCATTCCATCTTATGCAAGTCCGTAATTTTCAAGATTTTGCCGAACCTAATATTTGGGGGGATCATGTCTCAGAAATTTTCGGGGAGGCGACAGTTGTACATCAAAACATATTTATTATTTTTTTTTATTTCACTTCATTTTCTTTCTTCTTCATTCTCCTACATTTAAATGTTCTGATAGATTCAAAAATGTTTTCAGTTTTTACATAGCTATTATAGTTTTTTTATATACAGAGGTCCCCTAATTCTAAACGCTGACATTATATATATATATATATATACTATAGTATATATATATATATATATAGTATGATATATATATATAATATATATATACTATACTATATATAATATATATATATATATATAATATATATATTATATATATAGGTAATAGTATATATATATATATATATATATATTATATTATATATATATATATAGATTATTTCAATTTTTCGTCTGAGCTTCGATATTCGATATTTTTGAAATCATCGATATATTAATATCGAAAACCTTTTGAAATATCGAGAGTTAAAAAAAAAAAAGCTCTCATTTCGGATTTTCACCTTATAGGTATAAGTCGACTTTGCTTGTGATGTGGAAACTTAAATTTAAAGATTTATTTATTTATTTAGTGACTTTTAAATATTAATTTATGTCATTTAATACATATTTATAAAATCAGTATCTTAAACAAGGCTTCATATAGTATTTTCATTGCATTTTAGCGATTGTCTCAGGTAAATATATTTCAAAATTTTTAAGGAAAATAGCTATAATTTTTTTTTTATATTCTGACGAAAGATTCAAACTAACTAGGGCCAAGTTAATCAGTATCTTAAACAAGGCTTCATATAGTATTTTCATTGCATTTTAGCAATTGTCTCAGGTAAATATATTTCAAAATTTTTAAGGAAAATAGCTATAATTTTTTTTATATTGTGAATAAACCTATAAGAGAACTAAATACTGTAGTTACTCACTATCTTAAACATTACGTGAAGTTTAGTAGTTAATATATAAGATATATAATGTATATATATAAAATATATATAAATATATATATATATATATAATATATATATATATATATATATATATATATATATATATATATATATATATATATATATATATATATATATATATATATATATATATATTATATATAGTATATATATATATCTAATTATTATATATATATATATATATATATTATATATATATAATATATATATATATATATATATATATATATATATATATATATATTATAATAATATATATATATATATATAATATATATATTTATATATATATATATACTGGCTTTATTCAATATATAATATTATAATATATATATATATATATATATATATATATATAATAACATATTCAATAATAAGTACTTATTTTCATATAATATAAGACTTAAAAAATACTAAATATAATATATATATATAATATATATATATTAATATATATAATATTATATTATATATATATATAATAATATATATTATATATAACTATTATATATAATAAGTAGTAGGTGGATGGGATATTGCACCGACGTAGCACCGCCCCCTTTTTGAGACCAAACGCGATTTTTACCTGCCCTTTGACCTTTTTGACCGCGACCTTTTCGGCTTGACCCTTTTGGTTTGAGGTATCTTTTTTGAAGAACCCTAAAATTTTTTGAGAACCCAAATTTTTTGAGAACCCTATTTTTTGAGAACCCTATTTTTGAGAACCCTATTTTTTTTGAGACCTAATTTTTTGAGAACTAATTTTTTCGACCAACCCTTGGTCTTCCATGGGGTCAATTTTGGCCCACCCTAATTTTTGAGAACCCCTATTTTTTGAGAACCCTATTTTGAGAACCCTAATTTTATTTTTTGAGAACCCTAAATTTTTGAGAACCCTAATTTTTTTCGACCAACCCTTTGGTCTTCCATGGGTCAATTTTGGCCACCCTAATTTTTGGCCACCCTAGGGGCTTAGCCCTATTTTTTGATGTCTTTACCTTTTAGGCCTTGCCTTTTCTCCAAAGCTTTAAACAGATACCAATGGGGTCAATTTTGACGCCACGGTAATTTTATCCTTACTTTAGGGACTTACACGCTTTTTTGGATGGTCTTAAACCTTGTTTGAACCAATGATATTTCGGCGCTGACCTTACCAGATAAAACCCATGGGTCATTTTGGCCCACGCTGATTTTTTGGGCCACTCGTGTCCCACCCGTCACCTAATTTCCGATTCCTAACTCTGAACGTATGTATGATCTATCAACTTGAAACACTACACACACCATACACAACACACACACACAACAACACAACACACACACACAACACACACACACACTTTAATACACAGATCACATAGACACTTATACACACATTCCCTATGACACTTACATTTACACTTATAACACACGTACAAACACACTCCGACCTTTGGTCTTCCGTGGGTCAACTTTTTTTGGCCGCAACGGTAATTTTGATCTTCCTTTAGGGGCTAAGCCCTATTTTTTGATGTCTTTACCTTTTTTTTGTCCTTGACCCTTTTCTACAAAGCCCTTGAACAGATTACCATGGGTCAATTTTGGACCACCCCTTTTTTTTTTTTTTTTGTCCTTCCTTTAGGGACTTAACGCCCTTTTTTGATGTATTAACCTTGTTTGACCATGTATTCGGCTTGAACCTTGTCAATATACCATGGGTACAATTTTGGCCCACTGCTATTTTTTTGCACTCGTGTCCCACCCCGATCACATATTTCGTTCCCAATCACCGTAAGAAGTATCTAGTGATGCTCCATTAGCGTTCCCTCATTATTCTATGAGTGCCGGTGAGTGCCCGGATGAGTGCCAAGTGAGTGACAATAGTGCCAAGTGAGTGCAACGAGTGCCAAGTGAGTGCCACAAAGGGCCAAGTGAGTGCCACATAGGTGCCAACTGAGTGCCACTTTTTTCAAGCCTTTTCTAGCCTTCCCCCTGAGCCTAGAATAGCCCTAATCATAGGTGTCTACCCCTAGGTTATAAGGTATGAGGATTTGAATGGTGTATATTACAAGTTGCTAGTGTGTTTCCTACTATGAGTTAATATTTTTCTAACACTTCAATTAAGCCTATATATATATATATATATATATACTATAATATATATTATATATATATATATATATTATATATATATATATAATATATATATATGTAATAATATATAATTATATTATATATATATATATATATATATATTACTTGCACACACACCTACACACATACACTATGACACTTATACACACATTCACTATGACACTTATACACACTATGACACTTATAAGCACTGTAACACTCACACACACCACAGATACACTTTACACTTACACTCACACACTCGATATTTTGATGGCCTCAACTTGATGCCTCAAACCTTTGTGCCTCAACTTGATGCCCGCAGCATTAAATGCCTCAGCATTGATGCCTCATCTTTGAAGGTTCATCTTTGATGACTCATCTTTGATGACGTCATCTTTGATACCATCTATATTGATGATTCATCTTTGATACCATCTATATTGATGAAATCATCTCTACCCCACATCATAGAACAGAGCTAATATTGATGTTTTCCCCTAGTTCATTAAGCTAACCACCAGGGCTTCCAAGCAAATGAGCCACCACCCGCAAAAGGCACGCCAACCCCGCATCCCAGCAGGTGCGACCCAGCCGGCGTCCCCGCCCGCCCCGCGTTCCCCGCCCGCGCGTGCGCCCGCAGGCGCAATATTCTCGCGGGATGAAAAATATATATACTATAAAGTCATTCATTTTAATTTCATACTTAAACATTTTCATTAAAAACATATACTTTAATATACTATGAGTCATGCATTTTTATTTCATACTTAACATTTTTTTATTAAAAACATTTCCGCGAACCTAAACTGTAATCATTACAGACCTTATTATTAACACTTATGTTATTCAACATTATTTTTTACTTATAACTTTTTACTTAATACTTTTTTAAATTTATAATTTTTAAAAATTGTATGTAAGAAGAAAAATCCAGAGTGTCTGATTTATATAATCATTTTATTTTACTACAATTGTACGAAATTTTACTAAAAACATAAACTTTACATACCTTAAAGCAGTAACATCAGTAAATCAATAGAGGTGTTACATAGCAACAAAAGGGGTTAGTATGCTTTTGTTTTACTGCTTTACTGCTTTAACTCATGTTTTACTGCTTTAACTCATGTTTTACTGCTTTAACTCATATGTTTTACTGCTTTAACTCATATATTTATTAACATTACATACCTTAAAGCAGTAAATCAGTAAATCAATAGGGGGTGTGACCTAACACCAGGGGGGGGGGGGATTAGTATGGTCTTTGTTTTACTGCTTTACTGCTTTAAACTCATGTTTTACTGCTTTAACTCAATGTTTTAACTGCTTTAACTTCACATTTTACTGCTTTAACTCCTATATTTATTAACATTACATACCTTAAAGGGAAGTAAATCAGTAAATCAATAGAGGCGTTACCTAACACCTAAGGCTTTTTGTTTAAACTGCTTTACTGCTTTAACCTCACTGCTTTACTGCTTTAACTCTCTGCTTTCCTGCTTGCTTTACTGCTTTAACTGCTTTAACTCATATGTTTTACTGCTTTAACTCATATGTTTTACGGCTTTAACTCATATATTTATTAACATTATGTTTTTTATTTTGTTTTAATACTTTTTATTTATTTTATTATTATTTTTATTTATTTTTAATTAATTATATTTTTATTAATTTTTTATATTTTTATTTTTATTATTATACTTAGTGTTATTTACTTCATGCCTATTGTTATTATTAATTTAGAACACACATACGCACACACACACCCACGCACACACACACACAACACACACTTACACTTATACACACATTCACTATGACACTTATACACAATTCACTATGACACTTACACTTTACCCATAGACACTTACATTTACACTTATACACAAGCGGTCACAACACACCACATTACACTTATACACACATTCACTATGATACTTATACACACATTACCTATTGACACCTTACATTTACCATAAGACACTTACATTTACCTTACACTCACAACACAGTTACTATACACTCAACACAGATTTACTTACACTCCCACAGAAAACTTGTACTTACACACACAGATTTAACTTACACACACACAGATTTTCTTACACACACACAGATTTACTTAATCCTCACACAACAGATTTACACACACACACACAACACCACTACACACGCACACTCACTTTGTACACATATAACGTATAATTTATTAAACCATTTTATGTTTTAAATTAACACGTACATTTATATACTCATTCCAATATAACTAAAATTATTTCAAAGTTCCTTAAAACTTCTATAATAAAACAATCATTATCTTTTGAACAAAGAATTAATTATTAACTGTTAATACTTTTTGTTTTAATACTTTTTATTAACTATCAAGCTTTAAAATAACTTTTACTAAAAATTTTTAATGAAATTTTATTAAAAAACATATATTTTACGTAGCTTTAAAGCAATAATTCAGTAAATCAGTAAGGTCAGCCCCTAGCACCCCTCTACACAAAGCTATGCCACGTTTTGTTCTATTGACTTACTTCTTTACATCATTCTTTAGGCCATGTAAAAGTATAAAAATAACAAAATAAGTTCTTCTCTGGTAACATAACATGTATTTTATTAAATCTTTTTCCTTATTTACAAAATAACACAATTATTCACTTACAATTTAAATATTATTCGCTCGATGTCAACTAAAAATATTTCAAAAGTTTTTTTTAAATAATTCGGATTTCTTTAATTATTAATTATTAATTATTATCTTGTACACTTGACAAATCCCCATCACGAGAAAACACAACACCCCGCACTCCTTACAGATACAAAACTGACCTCTTCTGTAAAATGTTTTGAAATAACTACTTTAGGCCTAAATTTTAGGATAATCCTTTTTGTAACCGGGGCGATTTAGGCCTATTACCAGGTCAAAATCTATTTCAAACTGACCTTTTTCTGTAAAATGTGGTGCAATAGCTACGTTAGGCCTAAAATTTAGCCCTAAAATTTAGGATAAGCCCTTTTGTATCCCATGCTGTTTAAGCCTAATATCAGGTCAAAAGGTAATTCCCGTATAGACAAGAATCAATTGTTATTATTATTATTTTTTATAAATATTTTCAAAAAGAAACATGCTGGATCGGTAAGATCCTTTAAGCAGGTAAGAAGGAAATGTTTTCCTTACTTGTGATTGGTCGGAGTAATCCTTATCTCTATATGACTGCATGTGATTGGTCGAGAGTTATTTTATCGCTCTTTTGAAAATTAACTTTGTTCTTTAAACTTGTATTTGAGCAGGTGTGTGTTTTATTATCTTTTAGACCCAAACTCATTTTAAAATCATAGTCATTTTAGCTGTTAAGCGGTGCACAAGTTATCTGATTTGTATTAAAAGTGTTTTATTTTTACTAAGTGTATATCATATTTATAATAAATACTTACATTGAGGAATAATTATTAATTTCACTAGAATAGATAATAATTAATTCACTAGATTTATAGTAGATCACGTGAAGCAAAACGCAAGAGCGCCCGCAAGCGCGACCCGGTGCGGAACAGCCGCATGAACCCGCCGGCGTAATATTACTACGCGGTCGCGAAAATATGGAGCGTTGTATTTCAAAGTGGTATGGCATACATCCTAGAGGATGATATCTTTTGGACACCGTCCCATTCAGTATGTATAATATTAGTTTGTATACTGTATCAAGGTATATTTACGAATATTATAACATATGTTCAAGCGCATTAGTTTATTTAAATCCTGGTATATCAGTGTTTATTACAAACCAAGTGAAATATTCTCAATGGTTACCGAATGCATACAACAGCTGATATAGAAGAGGTATGAACTTACATACTTCGATGTAATTTTGAAGCATTATAATATGATACCAAAATACTGAAAATCCATGAAAACGTAATAAAGTTTTGTAAAAATGAGGGTAAGTTTATTATGCATGTACACGCATTGTGGTATTTAACTAATATACGTATATCAGTAAATATGTAATAACATTTTAAGAATATAACACACTTTTTTCATAACTTATAAATATAGAGAAGATTAAAACGTAAAAGACATCTTGAAAAGGGAGGGAATGGGATAACTTCTATACATTAACTCTACGTCGTATAAAAAACGTCAATTTAAGGCATATAAAACTTGTTTTAAATATGCCTTAAAGTAATAAGATCTTAAAGGCATACCACAAAGAGGAACATGGCCAGCGTGCCATCCGGAGTATTTGTTCTATTTCCCTCAAGGAATTATAACTTTAGGAATAAATAAAACAAACTGCTTTTCTACAAAGCAAAATGTTCTTTTTCAAAACTAAATGTTTTCAAGAAACTTTTACCAGTGAACGATGGTATTTTCTATAATTGTACGAATAGTTAATGTTCAAGGTAAGAAAATTAACATCGTATGTACTCTGAGTAATATAAAGTTAACGGAATATTAGATAAATACAAAATGTTGATGTAAATTTACCAGCACCACAATGAGTGTTTTTGATACAGATGATCATTTTCCTGCGACCTGCGTAGTATATTTATCGCTCGGAGGGTTCATTTCGTGCGTCTGCATCTCTCTGCACCGGGTCGCGCCTTGCGGGCGCTCTTGCGTTTTGCTTCACCTTGTGATCTACTATAAAATCTAGTGACATAAATTATTATCTATTCCTAGTGAAATTTAATAATTATTCCCCTCCATGTATAGTATTTAGTTATAAATATTTGATATACTACTTAGTAAAACATAAAACACTTTTAATACAGAATCAGATAACTTGTGCACAGCTTACACAGCTAAACATGACTAGATTTAAAATGAGTTGTGGAGTCTAAAAGAGTTATTATAAACACACACTCTACGCTCAATATACAAGTACGTTAAAAGACACAAGTTATATTTTCAATAAAGGCCGATAAAATTAATATGTTCGACCAATTCACATATCGGTTATGGGTCATAATAGTAGATAAGGATTTACTTTTTCGTTGTCGACCAATCACACGTTGTAAGGTAAACGATTTCCTTAGTACCTACTTAATCAATCTTACCGATCCAGCATGTTTCAATTTGAAATATATTTATAAAAATCATATAAAACCAATGAATTCCTTGTCTAATACTGGAATTTACCTTTTGACGACTGGTAATTAAGGCTTAAATGGCAAGCCTGGGATACAGAAAAGGCTTATCCAATTTAGGCCCCTAAATTTAGGCCTAACGAAGTTAAATTGCACCACATTTTACAGAAAAGGTCAGTTTGGAAATATATTTTGACCTGAATTAGGCCTAAATTCGCCCCGGGCTCAAAAATAGATTATCTCTAAATTTGGCCTAAAAGTAGTTTAATTTTCAAACACATTTTTACAGAGAGATCAGTTTTCGTAAATCTGTAAGGAGTGCGGGTTGTTGTTTTTTCTCGTGATGGAATTTGTCAATGTAGCATAGAATAATAATAATAATAATAATAATAATAATATAAGAAAATTGAACTATTTAAAAAACTTTGAAATATTTTTTATAGTTGACCATCGAGGAATAATGATAAATTGTAAGTGAATAATGTTGTTTATTATTTAAATAAGATACTAGAAAGATTTTAATAAATGACATGTTATGTTAGCAGAGAAGAACTTATTTTGTTTATTTTTATACTTATTACATTGCTAAAGATGATGTAAAAAGCAGTAAGTCAATAGGACAAAACGTGGCATAGCTTGGTGTAGAGGGGTGCTAAGGGGGCTGACCTTACTGATTTAATGATTTATTGCATTAGCAAAAACATATAATGTTTTTAATAAATATTTCATAAAATTTAGTAAAAGTTATTTTTAAAACTTGATATTTATAAAATTTATAAACAAAAAGTTATTAACAGTTAATAGATAATTCCTTTGTTCATAAGATAATGTATTGATTTTTATAGAAGGTTTTAGAAACTTTGAAATATTTTAGTTATCATTGAAAGAGTAAACTAAATAATAAGTCACGTGGTTTACATTAAAAACATAAATATGTTTTAATAAATATATTACGTTATATGTGTAAGTGAGTGTGCGTGTGTGTGTCGTGTGTGTGTGTGTGTGTACATCTGATGTGTGAGTGTAAGTACATCTGTGTGTGTAAGTAAAATCTGGTGTGTGGTGTAAGTAAATCGTGTGTGAAGTAAAATCTGTGGTGTGGTGTAAGTAACATCTGTGTTGAGTGTAGGTATCTGTGTGTGAGTGTAAGTGGGTTACATGTAAGTGTCTATGGGTAAATGTATGTTGTCAGTGAATGTGTGTATAAGTATCAATAGTGAATGTGTGTATAAGTGTAAGAGTGTAGTGGTGTGTGTGGGTGTTGACCGCGTGTGTATGTGAATGTCAAGTGGGTTCTATGGCTAATTGTAAGTGTACATAGAGTGAAAATGTGTGTAATAAGTGTCATAGTGAATGTGGGTGTATACGTGTAAGTGTGTGTGTGTGTGTGTAGTGTGTGTGTGTGGTGTGTGTGTGTTGTGTGTGTATGTGTGTTCTCTAAATAATATAACAATTTATGGCGATTGAAGTAAATAACACTAAGTATATATAATAAAATTATATTAATGTAAATAATATAAATAATAAAAAAATAATGAAAATAATAAATAAAATAAATAAACAAGTAAATAAAAAAAGATATCATTAACATAATGTTAATAATATATGAGTTAAAGCAAGTAAACTGTGAGTTATAAGCAGTAAGCAGAGAGTTAAAGCAGGTAAAGCAAGAGTTAAAGCAGTAAAGCAGAGAGTTAAGGCAGTAAAAGCAGTGAGTAAAAGCAGTAAAGCAGTAAACAAAAGCATACTAAGTCCTTTGTTACAGTTTGATTAATTGATTTACTGATTTACTGCTTTAAGGTTGTAATGTAAATAAATATATGAGTTAAAGCACTAAAACATTGTGAGTTAAAGCAGTAAAAACATGAGTTAAAGCAGCAGTAAAACAATGAGTTAAAGCAGTAAAGCAGTAAAACAAAAGCATAATTATTCCCCCCCTTGGTGTTAGGTCACACCTTCTATTGATTTACTGATTTACTGCTTTAAGGTATGTAACGTTAATAAATTATGAGTAAAGCAGTAAAACATTGAGTTAAAGCAGTAAAAACATGAGTTAAAGCAAGTAAAACATGAGTAAAGCAGTAAAGCAGTAAAACAAAAGCATACTAATCCCCTCTTGTTGTTAGGTTACACTCTATTGATGTTTACTGATTTTACTGCTTTAAGGTATGTAACTGTTATGTTTTTAATAAATTTCGTACAATTGTAGTAAAAATAAATGATTATAATATTCAGACACTCTGGAATTTTTTCTTCTTACATACAATTTTGTTAAAAAATTTATAAATATAAAAAAATTATTAAGTAAAAAGTATTAAGTAAAAATAATGTTAATACAATATATGTGTAAATAATAGGTACTGTAATGAGTTACAGTTTAGGTTCGCGAAAATGTTTTATTAATCAAAAAATGTTTATAATAGTATGAAATAAACTAATGATGAACTTCTAGTCATATTTGTACAAAGAAAATTCTTTGAAACTGTTTAAGTATGAAATAAAAAATTGATGAACTTATAGTATATAGTATTTTTCATTCCCGCGGAATAGTATTGGCGCCTGCGGGCGCCGCGGCGGGCGGGTTACGCGGCGGGCGGGGGACGCGGCGGGTCGCACCTGCGGGTGCGGGGTTGGCTGCCTTTGCGGTTGGGGCTCAATTGCCTGGACAAGAAAAAAAAAAAAAAAAAGCCTGGTGGTTAGCTTATGAACTAAGGGAACATCAATATTTAGCTTCTGTTCTATGATGTTGGGGGTACGAGATTGAATTTCCATCAATTTAGATGGTAATCAAAGATGAATCATCAATATACGCATGGTATCAAGATGACAGTCATCAAAGATGAGTCAATCAAAAGATGAACCATTTCAAAGGTATGAGGCATCAACGATGCCTGAGGCAAGTTAATTTGGGGGCATGCAGAATGCTGAGGCATTAATTCTGGGGCAATCAAAGTTTGAGGCATCAAAGTTGACGGCATCAAAATATCGACGTGGTAGTGAGTGGTAAGTGGTAAGTGTATCTGTGTGTTGTGTGGAAGTGTAAGTGCCCTTATATAGGTGTCATCGTGTTGTAAATAGTAGTCATGTAGATGAATAGAGTTGTGTTATCAAGTGTCCATGGTGTATGTGTGTAGGTGTTGTGGTGCCAAGTAATATATATATATATACATAATATATTATATATATATATAATATGTATTATTATATATATATATATATATATTATATATATATATATAATATAGTATTATATATGTATATATATATATATAATATAGCCTATAAGTGGTAGAAAAATATTAAACTCATAGTAGGAAGCATTCTAGCAACTTGTATACAACAATCGAATCCTCATACCTTAATAACCTAGGGGTA